>OY992876.1:13265407-13405407 GCA_963921405.1 Cepaea hortensis
ACAATACAATCACTCCAGGTAGATGCGTGGATACACAACAATCACTCCAGGTAGATGCGTGGATACACAACAATCACTCCAGGTAGATGCGTGGATACACAACAATCACTCCAGGTAGATGCGTGGGTACAATACAATCACTCCAGGTAGATGCGTGGATACACAACAATCACTCCAGGTAGATGCGTGGGTACACAACAATCACCCCAGGTAGATGCGTGGATACACAACAATCACTCCAGGTAGATGCGTGGATACAATACAATCACTCCAGGTAGATGCGTGGATACACAACAATCACTCCAGGTAGATGCGTGGATACACAACAATCACTCCAGGTAGATGTGTGGATACACAACAATCACTCCAGTTAGATGCGTGGATACAATACAATCACTCCAGGTAGATGTGTGGATACAATACAATCATTCCAGGTAGATGTGTGGATACAATACAATCATTCCAGGTGGATGCTTGGATACAATACAATCATTCCAGGTAGATGCGTGGATACAATACAATCATTCCAGGTGGATGCTTGGATACAATACAATCATTCCAGGTAGATGCGTGGGTACACAACAATCACTCCAGGTAGATGCGTGGGTACAGCACAATCACTCCAGGTAGATGTGTGGATACAATACAATCACTCCAGGTAGATGTGTGGATACAATACAATCATTCCATGTGGATGCTTGGATACAATACAATCATTCCAGGTAGATGCGTGGATACACAACAATCATTCCAGGTAGATGCGTGGATACACAACAATCACTCCAGGTAGATGCGTGGATACAATACAATCACTCCAGGTAGATGTGTGGATACAATACAATCATTCCAGGTGGATGCTTGGATACAATACAATCATTCCAGGTAGATGTGTGGATACAATACAATCATTCCAGGTGGATGCTTGGATACAATACAATCATTCCAGGTAGATGCGTGGATACAATACAATCATTCCAGGTGGATGCTTGGATACAATACAATCATTCCAGGTAGATGCGTGGGTACACAACAATCATTTCAGGTGGATGCTTGGATACAATACAATCATTCCAGGTAGATGTGTGGATACAATACAATCATTCCAGGTGGATGCTTGGATACAATACAATCATTCCAGGTAGATGCGTGGATACAATACAATCATTCCAGGTGGATGCTTGGATACAATACAATCATTCCAGGTAGATGCGTGGGTACACAACAATCACTCCAGGTAGATGCGTGGATACACAACAATCACTCCAGGTAGATGCGTGGGTACACAACAATCACTCCAGGTAGATGCGTGGGTACACAACAATCACTCCAGGTAGATGCGTGGATACAATACAATCACTCCAGGTAGATGCGTGGATACAATACAATCATTCCAGGTGGATGCTTGGATACAATACAATCATTCCAGGTAGATGTGTGGATACAATACAATCACTCCAGGTAGATGCGTGGATACAATGCAATAAATCCAGGTAAATGATTGGATACAACAATCACTCCAGGTAGATGCGTGGATACAATGCAATAAATCCAGGTAAATGATTGGATACAACAATCACTCCAGGTAGATGTGTGGATACAACACAACCACTCCGAGCATATGCGTGGACGGAAGACACGTAACCTGTTTCAATCCAGATTGTTTTTCTTAATGCAGTTAGCGGTCAGACGTAATTGCTGTATCCGTTTAGCATTGACCAGGTCAAGTGAATAATTGGTGGCGCGATGTGTTACAGTGCGCACTGTCATTATTTTGTGTGTGTGTGTGTGTGTGTGTTTCTTTCTTTCTCGTTTCATTGATGTATGTAGTTATGTGTCGTTAACACAGCATGTTCTGTCTGTCTGTCTGTCTGTCTGTCTGTCTGTCTGTCTGTCTGTTTGTCTGTCTGTCTGTCTGCATATCATATGTTTGTTTCTGTCTCGAGTAGTTTTAAATGTATCTTTCTTTATTTCGATTACCATTTTTCTCGTTTTATTTATTTATATAATTGTGTTTCGCTTTCTTTCATTCTTTCTTTCTTTCTTTCTGTCTGTCTGTCTGTCTGTCTGTCTGTCTGTCTGTCTCTATTTTCTTACTGTCCTATCGTACATCTTTATATTTCTATATGTAGCCGAAACTAAAGAAACATACACTACTAAATGTTATGCATGGCTCCGAGTTGGAATGTATTGGCTTGGGGGAGGGGGGGGGGAAGGGGGGGGGGGGGGGTTAGTGACTCGCAGTTCCACAATTCCTAAACATACCAGGCCCATGGTTCGAAAGCAGCCACAGGAGTAGTATGTACTACTCGCAGGTCGTGTTGAAGTATAGCGCTTTCCATTCATTTCGATGACATGGTTGTGGGTCGCCCAGAAAGCATTGGCAAACAACTGAACATAAACTTGCTTAGTAAATAACAAACAGTCAATCAATTCTGGGGTTGATTGCAACGTCAATTGTTAAAGGACATAAAGTTAATATGGCGCCGAGACACACTGACAGATTACAGACTCATAACATTAGTTGCTGGACATAATCGGCGAGCAGCCCAAACAGAAACATTTCCAGAAACAAGCCAGAAACAGAACAGCCAGAAATAAGCATGGATAAGTAAGAAACAACCAGAAACAAAATCAAATCAAATCAAATCAAATCAACATTATTAGGGTCACAAATTGGGCGCGCAGGCCCGTCTTACATTCGGCCCTTCCAATCACTCGTCTTTCATTCATCAAGAGCATTATACATTTACATAGGAAGAAAAATAAACATTGTGAAATGAATGTTGTAAACATAAACAAGGCAAATTACCATGTTATGAGGCCCATCTCCCACCTACTCATACATCACCCCACCCACACAACACCCCCACCTACCCACACACAAGCGCACCAAGGGACACATACATATACCACCAACCGATCCATCCCCCTTCCGCACATCCCCCACCCACACACTCTCCCTCAAACAAGCCAGGACAAGCCAAAAACAGACAACAACAAGCCAGAAACAGCCAGAATCAAGCGAGGACAAGCCAGAAACAGCCAGAAAGAAGGTAGAAACAAGGCAGGACAAGCCAGAAACAGTCAGAAACAAGCCAGAAAGTCAGAAACAAGCCAGGACAAGTCAGAAACAGCTAGAATCTTGCCAGGACAAGCCAGAAACAAGCCACAAAGGAATTATCAGTAGACAGTATGAACATAACAAGGAGGCAACCAGAAACTTCTACAAAAAGATAAGTGCAATGCGAACCAGAGGAGTACCCTTTGACCCAACTGAAATAATTAACAGCGAAAATGGAGAACCAATAAGTGAACAAAAACACATCCTAATAAGATGGAAGCAGTATTTCGAACAACTTCTCAACATCCCATCAGATGTCACAGGAATTCAAGAGACCTACACAGATGTCACCGAGGAACTAGAACCAGACATACTAAAAGAAGAAATTATAGAAGCCATCAGATTAGCCCCATTGAACAAATCACCAGGACAGGATGAAATACCAAATGAACTAATTAAAGCAGCAAGGGAAGTAGGAACAGCTTGGCTACATAGACTATTCAACCATGTTTGGGTAGAACAACAGACACCACGAGACTGGGGAAACGCCATAATTATCCCAATTTGGAAAAACAAAGGCAGCAAAAGAGATTGCACACAATACAGAGGCATTTCACTGTTGAGTCATACTGGGAAAATATTTTGCAAAATTCTTGAAAAAAGATTACGAACTACTTTAGAACCCCAGCTAAGCGAAACGCAGCTTGGATTTAGGAAAAACAAAGGATGCACAGACGCCATTTTTGCTCTTAGACAACTTATAGAAAAATCAATTGAATTCAATGAAACACTCTACTTAGCCTTTGTTGACCAAGAAAAGGCATTTGATAGGGTAGATAGAAACAAGCTGTGGGAAATCCTTAAACAATATGGAGTGAGTACACATCTAACAAACCTATGTAGAAGTTTATACGACAACAGTGAATGCATAGTGAGAGCAACTGGAGGACACTCAGAACCCTTCACCATAAGATCTGGAGTACGACAAGGTTGTGTCCTGTCCCCTCTCTTGTTCATAACATATATAGACAACATATGTAAAGAAACCAGCCAAGCAGAGACAGCAAGAATACCGCATGACGAGAACACAGAAGAAGAACCATCTGCAAATCTAACCATTAGAGAACTCCTGTTTGCGGACGACCAAGCACTAATAGCAAAATCAGAAGCTGAATTACAAGACCACATGAATAGTCTAAACGAAATGTGTAGGGAACATAACATGAAAATTAGCACAAGCAAAACAGAGGTAATGACTATAACTAAAGAAGAACAAACAGCAACAATTCACCTAAACGAACATCCCTTGAAACAAGTAAAGAGCTTCAAGTACCTAGGAAGTATAATATCATCAAATGGCAGATCAGAAGACGAGATCGAAAATAGGTGCAATAAGGCAAATCAACTCATTGGACAAATGGCACCAATACTAAAGAACAAACATGTATCAATAACTACTAAGAAAGCACTTTACAACACAATCTTCCTACCAACTCTGTGCTACCAATGCCAAACCTGGACAATGACAGAAAAAGAGAAAAGAAAAATCACAACAACAGAAATGAGGTTCCTGAGAAGAATACTCAACGTATCAAGAAGAGATAAGATCAGAAATGAAGAAATCAGGACTAAAGTGGGGGTTAAAGCTGCTCTAGATTTTATTAGAAAGCAGCAAGTCAAATGGTTTGGCCATGCAAGTAGGCTACCAGTCAACAGCATGCCACAACAGGCAATGACGTACAGACCAGATGGAAACAGAGGAAGAGGCCGACCACGTAAACGCTGGACGGAGGGAATAACAGAATCCATGGGAATGTCGATATACGAAGCCCATAACCGGGCACTCTCACGAAGTTTATACTTCACCTCGACACCGCAAGGTACAAGAGGAACATGATGAGATGAGATGAGATGAGATGAGATGAGTATGAACATTTGATATCGCAAATGTCATGTTTATTCTCTGATACTGTATGGGAATGTCATGTGTATTCACAGGTACTATATGGGAATGTCATGTGTATCCACTGGTATTGTATGGGAATGTCATGTGTATCCACCGATACTATATGGGGATGTCATGTGTATTCACCGATACTGTATGGGAATGTCATGTGTATTCAGTGATACGATATGGCTCGGTATGCTGAAGCAGAAGAAGAAGAAGAAGAAGAAGAAGAAGAAGAAGAAGACGAAGAAGAAGAAGAAGAAGAAGAAGAAGAAGAAGAAGAAGAAGAAGAAGAAGAAGAAGAAGAAGAAGAAGAAGAAGAAGAATGTCATGTGTATTAACTGATACTGTATGGGAATATCATGTATATTCACTGATACTATATGGGAATGTCATGTGTATTCACTGATACTGTATGGGAATGTCATGTGTATTCACTGATACTGTATGGGAATGTCATGTTTATTCACTGATACTGTATGGGAATGTCATGTGTATTCACTGATACTGTATGGTAATGTCATGTGTATCCACTGATACTGTATGGACATGTCATGTGTATTCACTGCTACTGTATGGGAATGTCATGTGCATTCACTGATACTATATGAAAATGTCATGTGTATTCACTGATATTATATGAGCTAAGGTAAACTGACAAACGGACCTGTTCGGTGTCATGGAGAGTGTTGGGTGTATGATACTAGCGCTATATTCTGATAGACAACTAGGCACTCGATAAGTGAAGTAGTCAGTATCACATGGGTAGCTTTTACTTCCCATATTTCCGGACACCCCTAACACCGTATGCCCCTAGCACCTTAAAGCCTACCAAAGGGAGCCTTCGTGGCCAAGTGGTTACGCCGCCTGCCTCACGCTTCGAAGGTCGCGAGTTCGATTTCGGACAACGTCGTTCGATCACTAGTACAATTTTCTTGGAGATTCCTGGGGATCGTCGCTGGAGCTACGGAGTTCGTGCTTTGTGCGATGCTTTCTGGAAATAGACTGGGACATATGGGATCAAACCTGGTGCAATGAAGTCGGCATGCTTGCCTTTTAAACCGCTTTAAAGCGTATAAGATAATCCGTGTAATTTACTCAAAATAAATACAATCTAGACATGGTGTATCAACAACTGGTAACGGCAACGTTCCGGGTTCTGATTTGTTTAACGTCCCGGAAATAATAATTAACGTATGAACACAATTAGTGGAACTGCGGTAAAGCTGTGGAAATGTAAACAATATAAAATAACACAAAATAATCCAGGGTATCACAGCCTGGGACTTTTGAAAAAAGTAGCACATTTTGTTTTTAAATTTTCATTTTCTCTTCATTGTTCTAATTGTTTTATCTTTCCATTCTTCTCATTTGTTTCCTTCGTGAAGGAAATTAAAAGAGAATTATATATTGCTCTTTATAAACTAAAACAATTTAATAAATTGTGGAGTGGGACAAATGAACCTTAAAGATTAGATTTTTCACTGCATGCACTTTTCCAATTGCAACATACGCCTGTGAGACCTGGAAACTTACTAAACAAGCTGAACAGCGCATAAATGCCTTTGAATATAAATGCTATAGATGGGTTCTAAGAGTATCATGGTGTCACAGTCTTAGATCGCTAGGGGATTTGGACTCGGGCTCACACAGGCAACAAACTCCGTGAGATACAATATAGCAACATTTATTTATATAATATATACAGTGCGCTGGCGAAGTAGGTATTGACAAGCCCGCACTTGACAAGTTGCGTATCACAGAGGTTTTACATCACACATGATTATAACAAACAATTCTAAGCAACTATCTAGCCTATGTCTACGACCCTTAAATACACATGGGTCTGAACTATCAAGTCCCCCTAAGGTAAGCCCTGTTGCTTCTCCGATGTCCCGTCTGTCTCTGCCCTTTCACACGTGTCGCAATCCGACACGGGTGGTAACTCTATCCGAGTTTCTCGTGGACCCCGTAATTGGCGGGCCACATCAGTGTCCACGGGACAGTGGACCCACTGACCAGTCCTTCGAGAAGGCTCTGGATTACTCAAGCCTTCGAGTGACTCACTTCTTTCCCTTGAGCGGGAGTTGTAGTCCTTCGCCAGTGTCTCTTACTTTATGTCGGTTACCGCCCCTATGTGAGGCTGTGACAGGAGTCCCCCTCTCCCCCCTGATTAGATGGGTTATTATAAGGTAATTAGTTGTGTACTAATTCTGTCACAGAATCACATAAAGTCGGTGTTTGTAGTTTGGTGGATAGTAACTTGGCAACCTACATTTCTGCATCAACACTCATGTATTCTCCCATACACCACTTCACGATGATTTGCTGAAGAGGTCTCTCTCTTCTGTGTCCTTAAAAATGCTTATCTGACCGAAGTTACGTGACGTTTCCTAGTTGTTTATACAACCCGCCCTTCTCAAGTATCCCATTGATACCAAGATAATTAAACTCTGTGTAATAGAGTATTCTTATTCTTCTTCTTCAGCGTTCCGAGCCATTGAGGTTCTTTGCTGCAAATACAATCCGTCTCCATTCGTCTCTCTGGTGGACCTTCTCTTGCCAGTCGTTGATTCCAAGTGCTTGTAGGTCTGTACATGTATTATCTCTCCACCGCCTTCTTGGTCTACCTCGGGGTCTACGGTCATTTATTTCCTGAGTGTAAGCGAGTTTTGTTTCCCTATTATCTTCCATTCTTTCTATATGCCCCAACCATTGTAGTCTATTAGCCTTCATGATACCAGTGATTAGCGGGGACTTAAACAGATCATAAATGTCTTTGTTACTTCTTCTTTTCCACTCTCCACTTTGTGTATCCCTAATGGGTCCAAAGATGCGTCTTAAAATTTTGTTCTCAAAGGTTTGTAACAAGGCTTCGTCTCCTTTCGTTGTACTCCAGGTTTCAGAGTCATACAGCACAACTGGTCTGATCAGTGTTTTGTATATTGTGATTTTGGTGTTACGAGATAGCGCCTTTGATTTTAGTAGATGTTGTAGTGCATAGTATATCTTATTTCCAGAGTTAATTCTAGTTTGTATTTCTTCCCTTATGATGTTGGAGCAGTTGAAGATCGTACCCAGGTATTTGTATGTTTCCGTTCTTTTAACTGATTGCCTGCCAGGTGCCACTTTATAGCCCAAGTAACCCAAATTTCACACCCAGGTGCCACTTTATAGCCCTCTTATGTATAGTGGTTTAATGTATCCGTGTTTCCTTTCCAGTCCACCTTTTCAGTGTCTCACTTATTTAAACTCCAAAAGCGAAAGATTTCCTTTCCTTTCATCTGCTTCCGTGTGCACAGAACAGGCATGGTTTGGTGTAAACTTGTAGGAGAATGTTTGTTGATATTTCGAAATTCAAAGTGACCATATCTTCTGGTTCTTGACCTCATATATTTTAATAAAATTACAGTTTTAAACAGTTTTATATTATAGTTATTGTGATGGAAACGACTTTGTGATAGATTCTAAAACGAACTTGTGCAGTATTCAGATAATTATGTAGAAGACGGTGATAATATTGAAAAAAAATCTAACAGTGAATTTTACAGTGAATTTTACTAAGAATATGATGGCTTTTCCATTTTTTTTGAAAATGATGTACTTCATAATGTTATGATTTCATTGCGTTTTATCCATGTTATGGAGCAGTTCTTGTGATATTCTTGAAGACAACTGGTGTGTGTAATATAATTAACTAAATTTAACTGGATTAGCGGCTTCGGATATAAAATAAAGACTTGGTAAGTGAATTTTTTTCATAATTTTTAACACTTTAATTTCAATTGTTATTACTAAAACTCTCATTATTGTCATAATATTTGTAACCTATCAATTAATTATTAACACTGTCAGGTTCCCTGTGCAATTCTCTTTAATTTGATATGTAATACAATGCATCTGCTAACATTTTAACCATTTTAAAAGCATTATTGTGACAAGCATCTACTTCAAATTTTCTGCCTTGAATGTCTGTTTGGGTGTGACCAATTTTTTGTTTGGCAGGCATTCAGTTAATGGTCATATTATCTATTTGTATGAGTAATAGAGTATTAACAAGACAAAAGTCTTGGCTAATTAAGTGCACATGCAAATCTTGTACTGTGTGTGCATTTCGATACACTTTTACTTTCGTATGTTGTATAATGCTGAATATGTAGTTATGCTGTTGTTTTATCCCATCTGACTACATGTGTCCCTGTTGGCTTGTTAGTGTATTGACTAATATGTTGCTGTTTCTAATAAAGTGACTGTATTTTAATTGTTAGTGTTCAGTATTGAGTTTTGTATAAAGTGTGTGCTCAATGTGTGGTTTATCTCCAAGCGTCACGAGTTGGGATATCCTTTATCATGAATTACCCCATTGTGTGTAATGCGTGATCGGGCATTCCAAGCAGTGGCGCTTAGATGTAGTGTCTTAAATACTAAACATGTATCAACAATTTAGACAAGTAACACATTTTACATAAAAGACGCAGACAAGTTAAAATAAATACGTTTTGCGTACAATTTGTCCGCTCAGTATATCACTCTCTCATTTAATTCATTCATCCTGTCATTCACACATCTTTCATACACAATAGTATTACGTTAAAATATCTAAGTAAAGTTGAGGTAAGTCTTATTGCCCTTAGAAAAAACGGATTAGGCGATATGTTCCCTTTAAGATAATAAGTACTTTTTGTACGAGTACTCAAAAAATGGTTTATAATTTAAATAGAGAAAATTCCTTAGGAAGGATATTTCGCTTATGAGTGGAAATACCTGTAATATTATGGTAGAAAATATACAAGTTACAGGTTGGCATATTTTATATACATAATTCAATACAAGTATACTACATATTAAATACTACTAAATTAATTAACTAATTAACTAAATCCAACGATGATGTGTGCGTTGTCCTCCTGATGTCCGTGTGTCGTGCCATGAATGTTAACGGTAATATGGCTGTCTCTTGCATGATGTAATCGACGTCGTTCTATTCCGGCTGTTTGCATAGTTTCTCAGCAACAGCAAATATACAATGTTCTTAATGTCGAGTACAAAGTGTTCTTACTGCTTTCATGATCACTGTCAGTTCACTGGTTGGAATTATTTCACAGATAATGTCTCGCTCGGAATGTTTATAGAGCTTTTGGTGATTGGTAGTATAGGGTTCTCAAAGTGTCATGTTCGTGGGTGTTATACGTAACCTTTTCACTTGGGTGATATTTCTTCTAAATGAAAGTTCTCTAGCAGGTGTAGAGGTACACTGTTCTATGCCACAGAATAAAATATCACAGCTTCTTGTATGGCGAATTATTAATGTGCCTAATGTTAGTCTGATGGTGCATTCGTTTGCCGTGATAAAATATCAGCAATAGTGTTGTCAGTGCCTCTGATATGGCGGATTTCGAAGTCGAAATCTTGAAGAAGAAGACTCCATCTTTGTAAACGATGGTTTTTAGGAACACCTTGCTTAAGTACCAACAATGGCGAGTTATCGGTTAGCACAACAAAATGGGAACCTAAGAGGAACTTAGATAATCGGCGTATACAAAATAGTAGACTCAATGCCTCCAATTCCACCGTAGAATAATGGGTCTCTGCCTTGTTCAGCTTCCGGCTTACGTACAGTATAGGATGCCTCACCCCTTGCACTTCTTGCATTAGGCAGCCTCCAATTGCAATAGCGCTCGAATCTGTGGTCAAAATAAAGGGTATATCTATATTTGGTAGTGTTAATACTGGTGGGTTCGAAAAAATGTATTTCAATCTGCACATTGCATCCTCTAAGCGGGTACTTTTACAAAATTTTTCTGGATGATCTTTTGTCAACAGATTAGAAAAAAACTGATGTAAGTTCTGCCCAGTTTGGTATAAATTTGGCATAATAGTTTATGAGACTTAATAAGCTTCTCTTGTTTCTTTGTAGTTGGAACTTCTAGGTTGAGAATTTTCAATACAATTTTATCATCTGTCAAAACAAAAATTTGCCTTCGGAAATCCTATGACCAAGGAAGTCTATCTGTTTATAGCCTATTTCCACCTTGGAAGGTTTGATAGTAAGTCCAAAAAGAAAGATTTGTTTAAAGACTTGTTGGAGTGTAAGTAAGTGAGAAGTCATGTTAGAAGAATGAATGCATATGTCATCAATATAAGATTGCACGTCCTTAATGCCGTGCAATAACAACCTAGTTAACCTGACAAATGTGGCGGGAGCTTTCTTGAGACCAAATGGAAGATATCTCCATTCGTACAACCCCAGAGGTGTAGCGAATGCTGTTATATGTCTTGAAGAAGGGTGTAGTGGTATCTGCCAGTAACCTTTCGCTAAATCAAGCTTAGAAAATAAGGATGATTGAGACATATTCAAAATGAGGTCTTCACAGCTGTTCATTTGCTCAGCATCTGTTGTGGTTATCGTATTTAACCTTCTATAATCTATGCACAAACGAATCGTATGGACCTTCTTTTTCACCAGGACTATAGGCGAAGAATACTGGGACATAGATTTCTGTATTATTCTATTTTTTCTCTAAGTCCAAAATTTCTTTGTCTAAATTTGCTCTATAATGCAAAGGAATAGAGTATGGTCTACATTTGATCGGTGTCAGATCTGTCAGCACAATTGAATGTATTATTTTGTCAGTCCGTCCAGGTTTGTTTGAGAAGATAGTTTTATAGTTGTTAAGGAGAGACAAAATGTCTTGTCGCTGCTGTTGTGTCAAAGTGTCAGAGATTTGTATGTCCTTCATACTACTGTCGTCATTCATAATTGGTACTGGAATTTCCGTATTGTCTACGTCCGTCTGATTTATTACTGATGCCACTGTTTGTAAATTGTCCTCAATGTCATTGTCGTCGTCGTCGAGACTATTAGTTGTCAAAATGTCGTCAAATTGGTCGTCGTTGTCGGTATCCCATATTGTCGGTACTGTAAATATGTTTTCGTCGTCTTCGTTGTCGCCAGAATGAGTCGTTGACGATGCTTCGTTTGTCGAGGTGTCATTCAGTTGAGTAATTGTCGTTTCGTTTTTGTCATTTGTTATCTGCGTCTGCTTACTCGTGTCACTGTCTTTTATAGAATAGTATGGTTTTAACATATTTACATGGAATATTTTCAATTTTCCATTCACAGAAATTTCGTAGTCAACTTCCGAAATTCTTCTCACAATTTTAAATGGTCCCTGCCAAGAGGTTGATAGTAAATCTCTCTTGTCAGGTAACAATAGTAAAATATCCTGATTTGGTTGTAATACAATCGTTTTCGCCCCTTTGTTGGCGTACTGCCTGTACCTAAAACCTTTCTCCTGTAATGATGTTCTGGCCAGTATACAGGATCGAATGATTTTGTCTCTGGTGTCAGTGACTAAATCATAGGTGGAAACTGGTAATTGGGTATTTACATGTTGTGATATTATATCTTTGTAAATAGTGAGAGGTCCTCTTGGGTTCGCTCCATATATCAATTCGAACGGAGAGAACCCTGTGCTTGATTGTGGGACTTCTCTATATGCGAACAGCACCGTTGGGAGAAGTATATCCCAATCGGCTGGATTTTTAGCTGTCACTTTGGATAACATATGCTTCAGGTCCCCATTTAGTTTTTCGCAAATTCCATTCGCGGCCGGTCGATAGGGACTGGTGAAACATTGTTTTATGCCTAGTAACTTAGTTACTGATTGGGTGGCATTAGATATGAACTGTGTTCCCCTATCTGAAATTATCTTCTCCGGGAAGCCAAAACGGGAGAATATATGTAAAAATACGTCCGTCACATCCTTAGAGGAGATAGATTTTAATGGAATCATTTCTGGCCATCTCGAACATAGATCCACAAGTGTAAAAATATATCTATTTCCTTTGTTTGAGATGTGGTTCAAAGGACCTACTAAATCAACTGCCACAATTTGAAATGGCCTCGAGGCAGTTGTGGTTGATTGAATTTCTGCCGTAGGATTCTTTCCCTTTTTGACCATTTTCTGACATGTATCACATGATCTACAATAGGTTTTTATGTCTTGGCAAAATTTAGGCCAGTAAAATTGGCTCAGGACTCTGGCTCTAGTCTTTTCGTAACGCATATGACCTCCGAAAGGTGAGTCATGGGCTATACTTAGTACTTTCTTACGATGTGATTGAGGTAGAACTACTTGCTGTATCGTGGTCTGATCTCTGGTATATAATCTAGTTAGAACATTGTTCTTTATTCTAAATGTCCATGAAGCATTTTTAGTCAATTTTGGCTTAAGTCCTACTAACCGAAAGTATTGTGAAAGTGTAGGATCTGCTTTTTGTTCTTCTACAAAATAAGTGGTGGTAGTGTTAGGTGATATGATTTCTAGTGACTCCTGAAGTTGGTCGGTGTGGGTTTTGTGTGTTGTTTGTCGTGTTACTACGTTAGTGTGTTGTGTGTTTTGTTGCACATCTACAGGCTTCGTAATTTGTGGATCGATGGCATCCTCAGTTCGAGGTTTTAAGTTGGTGGTATCATTGACAGATTCAACCGCCCCTGCATTCTGCACCTCGGTGAATTCATTTCGAATTACGTCATTGGTTGTCTCCCTTGTACTTTTGGCAGTTTGAGACGAGCACGCGTGGTGTTTCCCTTTAGAATCGCTGTTTGGGTTCTGGATACAGTTATTTTGTTCCCAATCTCTGATTTCCTTTTCAGAACAAGATCTTATGTTGGGCAGATTCCCAAGAATAATATCAGCGACAGGATTTTCTAGGACTGCGCATAATACTAGTCCTGATATAAACGGTGTGCGAATTTCGACAAGTGCTAGGGGGTATCTTTCGATCGTGCCTGCGAATGTGCGACAAGTTACGTATTTGTGTGTGTAGTCTTTGTCGTTAACTAATGTTTTCTTAATTCCACAAAGAGTTGCCCCGGAATCGCGTATTAATGTGCACTGTTTGTTATTTACAAAACCTGTTGAGAAATTTAATTTGCCTGTTGATGATAAGGCTGCGTTGGCCATTTCGTTAGAAACTGGTATTGTGTGGCCGCATAACAATGTAGTATCAAGCTGAAATTTTCTACAGGTGTTACATTTGTTGTCAGTGATTGTGTCAATGATTTGCACTGCATTTCCTAGCTCACTCAAACTTTCATTTTGGTTGTCACATTCGTTCAGTTGTCCAATCTCTTCATCTGAGGATGTCTCAATCAGTGCCGCATTGGCCTGCTTCATTATCTTTCGTCCTTCACAAAATTTTGAATAATGTCCAAAGCTGGAACAAAAATAGCATTTGACCGCTCTCTGATACGCATTTCTCTTGTTCTTTTGCTTTTGCACTATCATTTGGAGATGATGTGGATAATTCGGTGATTTGTCGCACATTGCGTACTCTTCGTGTGTCAGATGACAATACTGGCACTTGACTGGTTTTCTGAACTTAGAGTGTTGTTTGAATCTATTTTCAGTTGGTTTCGAGTATTTAGTGTTTGTAACTGTTGCTGTTTCATTTTGGCTCATGTTTAACTGGAAAATATCGCGGTTCGCTGTAAAAAATGCGCTCCCCTTGGCTTCTACCTCTTGGATAGTTTTACAATCCATTTGTTTCAAAAATTTAGAAAAAGGTGTTGGAATTGTATTAATAATTTTGTCAATTATAATGAGTTCTTTTAGTTTGTCATGGTTGTTATTTGTTTTTGCTGAGGTTATCCACTTTGTACATATATCCTGAACTGTAGACACGTAGTCTATGAAGGTTTGATTCGGTTGTGGGGCTAATTTTGCGAACTGTTGTTGATAGCCTGCTGTATCTAGTGAGAAATGTTGAAGTATTCTTTGCTTTAAATAATCATAATCTTTCCTCATATCTTGTGGAACCGTCTCTATTACTTTTAAGGGCTCCAGTGCTAAATTTCTCATCAAAATAAATGACCAGTCGATTTTTGCGACCTTATGGTAGGTCATTAAACACTCAAAGTTTTCTAAGTACGCGCTGATAGATTCTCCTGAGCAGAATGCTTTAACGAGGCCTTTATATTTGTTGTATTTTTGTTCCTCTTCCTTACTTCTCATTTTGTTTACTGATATTTCTAGGTTGGAATCAATTTCCATTTGTTTTAGTCTTACCTGTGTCTCGGCATTTAACTGGGCTTGTTTGGCCGCGGCTTCAAGCTCCATCTGTTTCTCTTGAGTCTGAAGTTGCATTTTCTTTTCTTCAGCCTGCAGTTGCATTTTCTTCTCCTCAGCCTGCAGTTGCGTTTTCTTTTCTTCAGCCTGCAGTTGCATTTTCTTCTCCTCAGCCTGCAGTTGCGTTTTCTTTTCTTCAGCCTGCAGTTGCATCTGCATCTTTTTCTCTTCCGACTCCATTTGCATTTTCTTCTCTGCTCGTTCCATTGCTCTTTCTTCTCGTGCCATATGTTCTGAATGTGTCTTCTGTGCCAATTCTGACAGTTTTTCCTCTTTATATCCTAATTTAATACCTAACTCAATACATTGTTCTAACGTTGACATCTTGTCTTTTAGTTGTTGTTGACTTTACTGAAATTAAATCCCTTAGAAAATAGTTGGGGAAATACAAAATTTAGTTATTTCCCTTAATGTTTACATGAGCAAATACACATGAAAAGTTCTGTTGGTTATGAGGTTAGCATATTCATACAAATCAATGCATAGAAAAATGTTACATGAATGGATGATGGTAAGTACCGCTTAGGGTTGCAATGAGCATGAAATGAAACTCATCTTATTTTCCCTGAGTTCTCGAATGTAGTCTTGTTCTCTCGCCACTGTTGGAGGACAGGTTACGTACACCCGATATTTCGCGGAACAATCTGATGTTGGAATCAAAAAAAAATTAGTAACAGTCAACGTAAATGTCACAGTCATGTCAAATTTCATAGTATTAACATCATTTGCAATGTTCGTGAAGAGGGACTAATACTAGTTCATTACTAGATAGCTGCAACGTTTTTTTTAACTTTGTTCTGTATTGAACCTTGATATAATTTAATTAATTTTTACTTGGCAACCAAGAGCTGTCTGAAACGTAAAGCGTGTGCCAAAACTGGCGATTTCCCCCACATAGCCTGTCACAGTCTTAGATCGCTAGGGGATCTGGACTCGGGCTCATACAGGCAACAAACTCCGTGAGATACAATAGAGCAACATTTATTATATAATATATACAGTGCGCTGGCGAAGTGGGTTTTAACAAGCCCGCACTCGACAAGTTGCGTATCACAGAGGTTGTACATCACACATGATTATAACAAACAATTCTAAGCAACTATCTAGCATATGTCTACGACCCTTAAATACACATGGGTCTGAACTATCAAGTCCCTCTAAGGTAAGCCCTGTTGCTTCCTCGATGTCCAGTCTGTCTCTGCCCTTTCACACGTGTCGCAATCCGACACGGGTGGTAACTCTATCCGAGTTTCTCGTGGACCCCGTAATAGGCGGGCCACATCAGTGTCCACGGGACAGTGGACCCACTGACCAGTCCTTCGAGAAGGCTCTGGATTACTCAAGCCTTCGAGTGACTCACTTCTTTCCCTTGAGCGGGAGTTGTAGTCCTTCGCCAGTGTCTCTTACTTTATGTCGGTTACCGCCCCTATGTGAGGCTGTGACACATGGGTACAGAAAAGAACAAATGAATCCATATTTCAAGAGCTGAATATTGAAGAAGGTTGGCTACTAAAGACGATAAAACAAAGAAAATTGAAATAGTCTGGCTACTTGAAACGTCATGAATGTTTGGAGAGAAATCATGATGGGTATATGCCCGGGAAGAGAAGAAAAGGAAGGCCAAAGAGAAGATGGCTGCAGGATATGGCAGATGATCTCCAGATGGGTGTATCGGACGCGGGACATCTAGCTTATCACCTAGAAGTTTTACGGAAGGTTGTTATGGGAGCGAGGTTCTGCATATAACATGCTACTGTATGAATGAATGAAGCGTGTTGCGTTCCAGTATTCCGTCAAGCCTTTGGCTCACTAAGGCCGACTTGTCAAGCATTGTTTTCGGGTTAGCTTTCCCTACCCTTTGAATGTGCCCGGTCTCCCAGGCAGTATGTTTTATGTTATAGTTTCTTCAGGTTTCCTTGTCCTAGCCTCCGACTGTCTGTCGCACGATAGCAGGTTTTGTATTTATTATTTTCAGGTATTCTTGTCCTAGTCTTCGGCTGTCTGTTGTCTACCTGCACGGAAGCAGGTTTTGTATTTAGTTTCTTCAGGTTTACTTGTCCTATCCTTCGACAGTCTGTCGTCTACCTGCACGGCAGCAGGTTTTGTATTTATTATTTTCAGGTGTTCTTGTCCTAGCCTTCGACTGTCCCCAGTCTACCCACAAGGCAGTTGAAAAGGAAGGTATGTGGGTCCACACGTTAACGGTACATTATGATCCTTTCAGTGGTGGAACTTTGGCATATAATGCCCATACATTTAGTACTAAGGGTGCAAGCTCCATTGAAACTTCACAAAGGCTTAAGTTCAGCAAGCCAGGGCAGTCCGGAACCCTTCCCTTTGGAGGAAGGTTAAATGATTTACAAGTAACAGCTCCAGAGTAACGGTCCTTCCAAAGATCGACCCCAAGATGAACGGGCTACAAGCGATACTAAAAAGGCATACTTCAGAGCTAAACGATGCAGGTTTAATGTCAAAGCTTTTATTATCATTATGAAAAATGACTTGAATATATGGCTCTCATCCAGTGAGAACATGCAGACTGTTATTGTTCAGCATATTAACACATTTTTATTCATAATAATGTTTCTATTCACATATAGTTCGTAGCATTAAATCACAGGGATTGCTTCAAGGTCTGTCAATAGTTTATTCAATTCGTATACAATGGATTCCTTCACATTGCAACTTACACGGAAATAAAGAAACCGGTAGACTAGGAAAGGAAGTTGGAAGACTACCTGATAAAGACATAGCTTAATATCAGGCCAAGAGATTTGTAAGAAGCAATTATAGAACCACATGGAGACCAGAGCAGCCAGGTTACCAGAAAGAGAGTGCAACATCACAGCTCAACTGAAAAGAACAAGCAACAGTATTATGACTCTGCACAGGACACAACAGGCTGAAATACCACCTGTTTAATAAACTAAAGATAGGAGATACTGATGCATGTTACTGTGTGACTGGTAAAATGACAACGACACATTAGTGGCAGGAGTGTCCAGCATATGCAGACCAGAGAAAAGTATTTTGATCTTCACCAACTTCATGTGAGGACAAGCTCTAAGGAGATGTCTTCTTCTTCTTCTTCGTTCATCCGGAGTTTTTTTTCGGATGTGATTGCGTTGTGCCTGTTTACAGCAGAGCTGCGTTCTTGCGCCGTTAGGCCAACACGTCCGACTTCTGCGGGCATTTGTTGACCGGGTTATCCTTCCCGGAGGAGATGTTAACAAGCTCCTGTTGACTGCGGCTTTCTTTGCATTATTTCATTTCGATATCAGAAGGTGAACGAAGAAGGGGGAATTGGTAGCATCATGCCTCTGAGACAGTGTGACATCTTTATAATGTTGTATAGTTGGTATCATCATCTCTCTGACACCGTTTATACGTCTTTTAAATGTTGTATAATTCGTAGCATCATTTCTCTGACACCGTTTGCACATCTTTCAAATGTTGTATAGTTGGTAGCATCATCTCGCTGACACTGTGTCCACGTCTTTCAAATGTTGTATAATTAGTACCATCATCTCTCTGACACAATTTGCACGTCTTTAAAATGTTTGTATAGTTGGTATCATCATATCTCTGACACCGTGTGTACGTATTTCAAATGTTGTATAGTTGGTATCATCATTTCTCTGACACCGTTTGTACGTCTTTCAAATGTTGTATATTTGGTATCATCATTTCTCTGACACCGTTTGTACGTCTTTCAAATGTTGTATAGTTGGTATCATCATTTCTCTGACACCGTTTGTACGTCTTTCAAATGTTGTATAGTTGGTATCATCATTTCTCTGACACCGTGTATACAGTATACGTCTTTCAAGTGTGTAGGACAAAGTATTTACACTCTATGCTGGAAGAGGAATGACTAAACGACAAGTGAAGTATCTACATTACATTATAAGATAGAAGTCCCGGGAAGGTTAACCCGGTCAACAAATGTCCGCAGAAGTCGGATGTGTCGGCCTAACGGCGCAAGAACGCAGCTCTGCTGTAAACAGGCACAACGCAATCACGTCCGAAAAAAAAAAAAAACCCGGATGAACGAAGAAGTGGAATGACTAAATAACATGTGAAGTATCTACATTATGTCGTCTCCGTGGCCAAAGGCTTGGGAACGCTGTTGGCGAGCCGCTTACCAGGCGTTCGAAACGCAGCCGCGACAGATTTGTGCAGCAGACTGTCGCGTTGTGATATAACGTGTTGGCATGGGAACCGGTCGTACAGAAAGCAATGGCAAACTACTGAACGTAAAAACTTGCCTAGTAGATCAGCAGCAGCTGAAAAATGCTGTTGTTGACTGCAACGTCCTGCATGGGATATGCAACATAAAAATAAAATCTACATTATAAGATAGAAGTGGAATGACTAAATAACATGTGAAGTATCTACATTATAAGATAAAAGTGGAATGACTAAATAACATGTGAAGTATCTACATTATAAGATAAAAGTGGAATGACTAAATAACATGTGAAGTATCTACATTATAAGATAAAAGTGGAATGACTAAATAACATGTGAAGTATCTACACCCTAGACAGAAGGGAAATGACTAAACAACGTGGAATTATGTACATCCTAGGGTAGAAAATAAATGGCTAACGTGAAGTATCTACTATAATGTAAAAAAAAAACTCATTTACTGCCAATATAGTACCTGCGGTGTATGGCAGGGGGTCTTGGGCCTGAGGAATAAGGCCGCGTGGCTAGTGCTTTCACCGCGAACTGTGCAGGTTAGAGTTTTATTTTTGCCCTCGATAGACAAAAACAAAAACAAAAAACAACTCCTTACCAAGGATTCGAACCCAATTCTCCCGAAGTAAAATCCGGCATTCTAGCCACTCGGCCAGCCGCGTATGATATAAGAGGAATGACTAGACAACGTGTAACTACCGCTACATTCTGGCATATCAGAGGAATGACTAGACAACGTGAAGAATCCAAAGGTAGAAGAGGAATGATTAACAAAAGTGTGAAGTATCTATATTTAAAACATTGAAGAGGAGTTTAGGTTAGTTTAGTTTAGTCATTGGATCAACATCACGGCACACGGTTTAACCCATAAGTGCTCCGTTTTCCTCCTAACTCAAACCTGAGTCTGGAGAAACTCAGCTCAATGCACGAACTCCGTTGCATCGGCGAGGATACTGAAATACTTCGGGTAGATTTTTAACTCGAAATTTTGCCCGGGCTGCGCCGTTAAGCTACTCTTTTTCGATTTCCAACTGCCAAGGGATTTTTTACGTGCGCAACAATACACACGGGCGTCCGATCTCACTACCCAGAGACCAGGGGAAATTTTATTACCGGACGTCCAGGTGGATTTCTTTTTTAAATAAATCCCGGTTCTCACCGGGGCCTGAACCCGGGACCTCCAGCACTCGAGGCGGACACCATACCTCGAGACCACTCAGCCCCCCCCCCCCCCCCCCATTGAAGAGGAATGTCCAAACAACATATGAAGTTGATTTATTTGGTTGTTTCGGGATTTGAGATTTAAATATTGAGCACAACCCACTACTGGCAACGCTGAACGTATTCTGGTATGAACCTAAGGCCTATCCACGTCAATATGGAAGCACTAGACTCGAGTTTCAATCTCGTTTGAGCTCGTCAGTAGTGCATATCCTTGACCGGACACGGAAACAAACCCCCTGATCACTGGCGTGTGAAGCGGGTGTGTAAACACAAGACCACGCGGCACACGCTGGACACGGCCAAATTATCACAATAGAATATTACAACGTCGTCCATCGTAGGCTGTAGCTCAAGATTTGCCCGATCGCCGCGACTGACGTCCGTCAATCGATGTGGACCCGAACGATCAGGTCTTCTCACTGGCAAGGCACACCAGGCCGCCTAAAGTCAAATTGATTTATTTAGTTTAGTTTAGTCGACGGATCAACATCATGGCACACGGGTGTAACCCATAAGTGCTCCGTTCTTCTCCTAAGTCAAGCCTGAGTCCGGAGAAACTCAGCTCAGTGCACAAACTCCATAGCACCGGCGAGGATCTTGAAATACTTTGGGTAGATTTTTAACTAGAAATTTTGCCCGGGCAGCGCCGTTAGGCTACTCTTTTTCGATTTCCAGCTCCCAAGGGATTTTCTACGTGCGCAACAATATACACGGGTGTCCGATCTCACTACTCAGAGACCAGGGGAAATTTTATTACTAGAAGTCCACGTGAAAAAATCCCGGACCTCACCGGGGGTTGAACCCGGGACCTCCAGCACTCGAGGCGGACACCATACCTCGAGACCACTCAGCCCCAAATTTTTTTATTGATTTATTTGGTTGTTTCGGGATTTGAGATTTAAATATTGAGCACAACCCACTAGAAGTATCTATATCCAAGGATAAGAGAGGAATGACTAAACGACACATGAAATTATCTACCTCCTAGGGTAAAAGAATAACGACGAAACATGCAAAGTATCTCTGCAACCAAAGATAGAAGAGGAATGGCTTAACAAGTATCGACACCACAAATTGACAACAGCAACTATGAACAAACAAACATCTCTATTTTCCCCATACCGTTTCCCATAAAACATGGCAAATGCCAGGGAAAACATCAATATATTCCTATGCATTGACCTTCAACATTTTTCTGTTTAATTGCCAGTTCATGCATCAAAGCCATCGCTTTCCAACTCTCCCGCCGTGTACAATATTGACATCTATGTAACTAAATTGCAGCTGTTTGATGTAACTTCATACAGACACTTTACGAGTAAGTGTTCATATGCCGCCATCGACTTTCGCCCCAGCACCCCGAGATATCATAATAATAACAGACAGATATAAATAATATCCTATCATAATCTAGCGATGTGAACAGGGCTGGGTACAGCGCCCGCGACATGGGTTATTCCGCTTTGTAAACACGAATCTGTGAAGTAAGCCACAGCGAGAGGCGAGTAAACATGGCGATCTGCCGAGCCTGGTGGCGAGGGCTCGTTCGTGAAAGTTGAGCTCAAGATAATAATATAGGATCGGAGGTTCTCAAACTGTTCTGGCTCATGTGGTATGTGTTGCGGGATGATTATAAAAACAATCAATTATGCGCCGATGGCTCTTAGTGTGTTGGCGTCTATTGCTTAGAGTTAGTGGCGTCGTAAAGTGAATTGCGATGACGCTTTCGTCAATCCTATGGCTTAGTACATCCGACATCGGTAAGCGTTTTTTCGAGTTTATTTTCCTAAGCCAAGATCACCTTGCGTTGGTTGTCATACAATGATATGAGTACCGGTCGTTCAGAAAGCAATGGCAAACAACTGAACGTAAACTTGTCAAGAAATCGCAAACAGCCAAAATACTGTTAAGCTAACCTTTTCCTTAGCAGTTGACTGTCCCCAGTCTACCCACAAGGCAGCAGGTTTGTGTCTCTATTCGTCTGGCTCCAATCCTTTGATTTGTCCGACCAGTAGCTGCCAGGTCGTCGTTGTGGCGCTTGGGTCATTGGAACACGCAGTTCTCATTACCACTGTTAGGTGGAGATACGACAGAGGAACTTTGAGTTAGTGGAAGCAGCTTCGCGGTCACATCATCCGGGTTCGAAGTCAGCCGCAGATGATTTGGAAGCAGACCGCCTTGCGTTGATTTTCACAATGGTATGGGATTCGGCAAGCCCTGACAGAACGGATTCGGAAAACTTGGAACTCTTTACTTTAGATGAAACAACAGATCCACACGCAACGCGAATGAGCTTTTATTTGCATACAAAATTAAGTTGCATGTCCTTCACAGGACGAAGCAGTCAACCCCAGCATTTTTGTTGTTCTTGATTCCTGGGCACATTTTACGTTCAGTAGTTTGCCATTGCTTTCTGAACGACCGGATCTTATACCTTTTTTCGAAAAAACCAGCACCGCTGTGTTTCGAACCCGGATATACGGGCTCACAAACCGCTTTCGCAAGCCCTTAGCCACAGAGACCGGCATTTGCATACAACCAGTGACTGTTTTATAGCGACGAGGTCAGACTGCATAATCATATAATAAGCTCAGTTCAATATACTGCAGATACAATATGAATATAAATACAGCAGAATGAAGTAATGCCGGTTAGCAGATCTCCTGGTCCACTAAGTATACAGATAAATAGCATATTTCTGAAACAAGTTAAAGAATTCAAATATCTTGGAAGTATGATCACAGAAGATGGTAGATTGGACAGAGAAATCGAAATCAGATGTCAAACAGCTAGTGCACTTACATATCAACTATCACCCTTACTGAAACATCCAAATATACCCATGTCTGCAAAACGACAGATAATAAACAGCATATTCACACCAACCCTATGCTACCAATGTTAAACTGGACATTATCTAAATTACACTTACGCAGAATCAACACATGTGAGATGAGACGCTTGAGGACAGCTGCCAATTTAACTACCCAAGATTAAGTAAGAAATTATATCAGCCAGACTGTGGGATTGACACCTTGTGCCACAATTATTGAAAGACAGAAATCAAATGGTTTGGCCATCTCGTTAGAATGCAACACCATCAACTACCAGCACTAGTATCGGCTAGTTTCTCTGTTCCATTTGAAGAATTTCTAGTCTAGTCTGTGGACAGATTATCTGGGACCCCATGGCCTGCTATTTGAGATTTCCAACTTCCTTGGGATTTCTTAACATACACAACTTCACACGGGAGGCCTCCTGTTTTGCGCCCTTATCCGAAAAATCTAGGTATCCAATCTCGCTGTCTCCGTGGTGAAGGGTTAACGGAAGCGATTCGTAATCCCGTATACACGGGTTTGAAACACAACGGTTGTGGTTTCTTGGAAAAAGGTATAGGTGCCGGTTGTTCAGAAAGCAATGGCAAACTACTGAACGTAAAACTTGCCCAGGAGTCACGAACAGCCAAAATGATGGTGTTGACTGCTACGTCCTGTGAAGGACATGCAACTAATGTTTATATATTTTTTTTTTAACTCCCATCTCAAAACCCAAGAAATATGGGGATTTGATTTCTTATTTTTCTTTCGCTCGCTTTTAACTCAAGCGTGGCCAATACACCTGCTACTACTTCTAGTGCACTGGACTGATTTGTGTTTGTGGATTAGCTTTCCTTATTACCAGTGTCCCTCGCCATCAGACGCACCCACTCCGACTTCTGAGATTCTTGTAATTTAGTCCCCAAGTCAAGGCGAGAAGTCAACAGTTTAGTCCAACTAACCGGTGTAGGGGTTGAACCCGCTACCTCGGCATCAGCGCACAGGAAGTTTAAGAGGCACCGCTCTTATCCATTCTGCCATATCAAATACCGTGGTTCTTGCACACATTCACACGCCTAAGCTGAGATTCAACCCAACACCTTCTGTGCATGAAGCCGAACCGTAACCTCTCAGCCACGGCGACTCCAGTAAAACCAGATCACCTCACACCTCAAAGCTGCCATCTTAGAAGGAATTATCTTTAACTTAACCGCGTCTGAATGTATGAAATCTACCCAGTTCCCCGGTCCCAATTTCCCTAGCAACCAGCCGGCAGCCATGATGTATTCACCGCGGCGCTAATGTGAAAAGAACACACGATAAACATTGTCCCGAAGAGAGCAGCCGATAAAACAGCTGTCGATAGATTTAAACTAGTTATCGCTGACAAAAAAAAAAAAAATCGACATCAAATATTAATGGATAGCTCTAGAGAAACAGGACAGTAAAGATGAATGAATGACAGCACTGAGAGCTGTCTGATAGATGTGATGGGTGAATGATAGCTCTCGTTGACAGATGCTTGTGTGGGCGGGGTAATGTGTGTTTACAGTTGAGTGATAAGCTGCGACTGGCGGGTGATGTATTTGTGTGGTTTAGAATAATTCTAGCTAGTTTTGGGGTGTAGCAGGGTGCAAGTTAGTGCAGACGTTTAATGAAATAGTGGTTCTTCTTCTTCTTCTTCTTCTTCTTCTTCTTCTTCTTCTTCTTCTTCTTCTTCTTCTTCTTCTTCTTCTTCTTCTTCTTCCTTCTCCTTCTTCTTCTTCTTCTTCTTCTTCTTTTATATCTTCCTCTTTCTCTTGTTCCTCATCCTATTCCTCATTGTACCTCCTCCTCCTTGTTCCCCCTCGTCCTCCTCCACCTCTTCTTCCACCTCCTCCACCCCCCCCCCCCATAGAAACATGCTTTACTCAAACATTGAGTAACTAGGCAATTTCACGTTCATAGGTTTCCTCAATCCATCGAAATCAACTCAATGCGCTTACTTCCAAATTAACCGCGACTGATTTCGAACCCTCTACTCGGTATGTCGAGGCATTGCGAAACTACGTGTAACTATTTAGAACAGAAAATGGAAATAATGAAACACCTGGCAATGTGATTGGGCAAAAGAACCAGAGGATAGCAATGAGAACATGGAAGCGAAGATATGGGGACAATAACCACATCAAGCGAACAACTTTATAAAAGGAAGCGAGCTGATGAATGACATGGTCGCCTCGTCAGTCGGTAAGGAACTTAGTCGAGAGGATCAACTTCATTGCACTGAGTTTTATCCCATATGCTTTGGTGTCTTCTGCAGGGCAGCCTGTCGAAAGCGTAGCACAAAGCACAAACTCCGTAGTTCAAGCGACGACCCCCAAGAGTTTTCGAGAAAAATGCACTCGTGAACCGAAAGAAGTAGCCGGGAATCGAACCTACAACCTTCGGAGCGCGAGGCAGCCGGTGCAACCACTTCGCCACGGGGACTCTCAGAAGAAAGAAAAGAGTCCTTAGTGACCTGTCAATCTCCTGTTTACTTCTACCACACACTCAGCCTATGTGTGTGTTATGTGTGTGTGTGTGTGTGCGCGTGCGCCTGTACGCGCTCTCCGTCGGCAATGTCTGTACATCGTTTAAAACACTCTTAATTGAGCTACTCTCTTTCCATTGCGACCTTTGTATTGTGAACCCGCGATGTACTTTTTCATTCTATCGATTGCTACCCCCCGCCCTTCCTCACGCAACCCCTACTTCCGCCGCAATAAAACAACTCATGCTTTCACGGCCCTCGCCTTCCCCTCGGCCGTGCCTCCATGTTTCTCTTTATTTCCCTGATTTAATAAAGAGCTGGAGTATTAAGTTAATGACAAATGACGGTTGCTGAGCGCCAAATTGTGAAACCTGCTTTTCTAATACGACCTCTGGATGCGCATTAGACGGATCAATGGAAGGAGTCGTTTCTTTGGCGCGTGCCGGGTGCAATGATATCTGCGATCTGATTGGACAGTCGACATTGTCAGCGTTGGGGGAAAATGTTTGGATTTCAGAATGCATTCGATTTTATGACTTCGTCTCTCTCTCTCTCTCTCTCTCTCTCTCTCTCTCTCTCTCTCTCTCTCTCTCTCTCTCTCTCTCTCTCTCTCTCTAACACTCTGTGTGTATATGTGTGTGTGAATGTGTGTGTGTGTGTGTGTGTTCTGTCGGGTTGTCTCTCTTTCCCTGTGATTTTTCTCTCTATCTTTGCTCTATATCTCTGTCTCTATCTTTGATCTCTCTCTCTCTCTCTCTCTCTCTCTCTCTCTCTCTCTCTCTCTCTCTGCGTGTGTTTATCTGCTCACCCTCTCTATCTTTGTTGCTTTCCTGTCTCTTTCTAGCTTTGCTCTTTCTTTCTCTCTATCACTCTCCACCTCTCTATATCTCTCTATGTTCTCTTTCTATGTTCTCTCTCTCTCTCTCTCTCTCTCTCTCTCTCTCTCGCTTTGCAATTTCTCTCTCTCTATCTTCTTCGTTCGTCCGGAATGTTGTTTTAAACGTAATTGTTTTGTGCCTGTTCACAGCAGAGCTGCGATATGCGATATTTGCACCTCTCCCTCTCACTGTGATTGCTCTCTCTCTCTCTTTCTCTCTCTCTCTCTCTCTCTCTCTCTCTCTCTCTCGGCACCGGGTTGGAGTCTGAGGACAATGCCATCCGAAAAACCCGAGCCAGAAACATGCCCAGCCCAGCCCGAACCCCACCCAGTGTGTACGTGCACGATTACATGCCCTGGCCAGCCCGAACCCCACCCAGTCTGTACTTGCAGGACATACACCCAGCCCAGCCCGAACCCCACCTAGTCTGTACGCGCAGGACATACACCCAGCCCAGCCCGAACCCCACCCAGTCTGTACGTGCTGTGCTGAACCTCGTTACATCCTAATACCCTCACCGCCAGATGTGAAGCTTCAGTACCAGTCTTGCCCACCCCGCTGTGGGTTCTAGATTGGAGAGTGGAAGCAGAGCCCTACAACAGTCCCCGTGGATATTGTACTTTGGTACGAGGTCTGGTGATCAGTCTCTCCACCAACCTCAGTGCCACAGATGCAAGTTATGCCCAGAGTCAAGACGGCAGGAACGCTAGTGCATTGGACTTAGGGGTTAAAGCTCAGGCGCAAGAGTTAAAGCTCAGTCTTAGGAGTTAAAGCTAAACTTTAGGACTTAAAGATCAATCTTAGGGGTTAAAGCTCAATCTTAGGGGTTAAAGCTCAATCTTACGGGTTAAAGCTCAATCTTAGGGGTTAAAGCTCAATCTTAGGGGTTAAAGCTCAATCTTAGGGGTTAAAGCTCAATCTTAGGGGTTAAAACTCAATCTTAGGGGTTAAAGCTCAATTTTAGTTGTTAAAGGTCACTCTTAGGAGTTAAAGCTCAATCTAAGGGATTAAGGGTCACTCTTAAGGGTTAAAGGTCTCTCAGAGAGGATTTATAACCAACCAACCAGCCATTCTCTCCCCCCCCCTCCCCTTTTGCGTCCCTCAGTCTAGTTTTTCTTCTTTCTCTCTTTGTTTTTTGTGGGTCTACTCTTTCCTCAAGAACAAGAACACAAAGAAGAGGAGGAGAAGAAGAAGAAGAAGAAGAAGAAGAAGAAGAAGAAGAAGAAGAAGAAGAAGAAGAAGAAGAAGAAGAAGAAGAAGAAGAAGAAGAAGGAGGAGGAGGAGGAGGAGGAGGAGAAGAAGAAGAAGAAGAAGAAGAAGAAGAAGAAGAAGAAGAAGAAGAAGAAGAAGAAGAAGAAGAAGAAGAAGAAGAAGAAGAAGAATGAGGAGGAGGAGGAGGAGGAGGAGAAGAAGAAGTAGAAGAAGAAGAAGAAGAAGAAGAAGAAGAAGAAGAAGAAGAAGAAGAAGAAGAAGAAGAAGAAGAAGAAGAAGAAGAAGAAGAAGAAGAGGAGTAGGAGGAGGGGGGGGGAGGCGGAGGATGAGAAGAAGAAGAAGAAGAAGAAGAAGAAGAAGAAGAAGAAGAAGAAAAGAAGAAGAAGAAGAAGAAGAAGAAGAAGAAGAAGAAGAAGAAATATTATGATAATGATGAGGAAGAGGAGAAGCAGGAACAGCACGTTTAGAAGGTAAACGAGTAAATAACAAAGAGAACCCGCTGTACATTCAGGGTCCTCATCATCAATGCCTGCTAGAGATGCAAACACCTGCCTCCTCCACGTAGACTGTTTAGCTGTCTAGATAAATGATGTGGAATAGTTTAGATAAATGACACCCTCTCCTGTGTCTTCTGGAATATACTCGGCTCAATAACTGACATACTAGTTTCATTCATCGTAGCAACTTTATCTGACTAGATAACTGACACTTGTATTTTCATGCATTGGGTCATTTGTATCTGACTATATAAGTGACACTTTTAGTTTCATTCATCGGGGCAATTGTATCTGACTAGATAATTGACACTTTTATAGTTTCAATTATCGGGGCGTTTGTACGTGACTACATAATTGACACTTTTAGTTTCATTCATCGGGGCACCTGTATATGATTAAATAATTGGCACTTTTAGTTTCATTAATCTGGGCGTTTTTGTTTTTTTTTTTTTTTGCATATCCTTTACAGGACATCGCTGTCAACACCAGCATCTTTCAGCTGATTGTTGATTTCTTGGCAAGATTACGCTCAGTAGTTTGCCATTGCTTTCTGAGCGACCGGCTCACATACCCCGTAAGTTACCGATGCGATTCGAGCCACTGCTGATTCTCACCATCATCACGTTACCTACGAGAGTATACGAGATTACGGAGAAAAGTCGCTAATCTCTAAGCCACGAAGCCGGCACCTGGGCGTTTGTACTTGACTAAATAATTGATATCTTTAGTTCTTTTTTTTTTCCACAGTGGCGTTTGTACCTGACAAAGTAATTGACACTTTTAGTTTCATTCACAGGGGTGTTTGTGCCTGACTAAATAACTGACACTTTTATTTTCATTGATACCAGAATTGATACCAGTTTGTACCAGACTAGATAATTGACACCATAAGTTTCATTCATCGGAGTGTTTGTACCTGACTAAATAATTAATATCTTCAGTTTCATTCACCGGGGCACCTGAATATGATTAGATAATTGACACCATTAGTGTCATTTGTACCTGACTATAAAATTGACACACATTATCACAGATGATTTCACTGTTTCTTCCAGGGGAACGTTAGTGAAAAGAGACAAGGTATCCATTGACACTATGTACTTTTGTTTCAAATCGATGGTGTTGAATAGTTCGACCAGTTCAAATGCCTCGTTAAGTATTAAGGAATCGAATAATTGTCGCACTAGAATGATAATTTCGACAAACCATTTCGCCATGCCGGTCTCTCTGGCTGTGGGGTTATAACACTTTCTCTCTGTAATCCCGTTTATCACGCAGAGTCTCGCAGCGGAGCGAGAACTGAGGTGGTTCGACCCCCGCTCGTGACTTGCGGATACTGAGCCGGCAGCTCAGAAAGCAATGGCAAACTACTGAGCGTAATCTTGCCAAGAGATCAACAGACAGCTGAAAGATGCTGTTGTTGACAGCTAAGTCCTGTAAAAGGATACGCAAAACAAACAAACATTTCGCCATCCTGTGTTGGGCAGAGTTGACCATAGATGAAATGGGTTTCAGTGGTGGTGCTTTAGGCTTATGTTCCTTAGGGAGACCATAACGTTGGGGGGTTTGTCGTGATCCTCCTAGGGTCAATAGTTGCGCAATCGGATTATTCGACGAACAGTAAACGATTACTGATATTTAAATATTGAGCACAACCCACTACTGGCAACGCCGATCGCATTCTGGCATGAACCTAAGGCCTATCCACGTCAATATGGAAACACTATACTCGAGTGTCGCCCTCGTTTGAGCTCGTCAGTAGTGCATATCCCTGATCTTGAGCATAGCCTACGATGGGTAGCGTTGTGATGTTCTGTTGTGATAATTTGGTGTGTCCAGTGTGTGCCGCGTGGTTACACACCCGCTTCACACGCGTGATCCGGGACTGTTTCCGGATCTGGTCAGGGATATGCACTACTGACGAGCTCAAACGAGGGCGAAACTCGAGTATAGTGTTTCCATATTGACGTGGATAGGCCTTAGGTTCATACCAGAATGCGATCGGCGTTGCCAGTAGTGGGTTGTGCTCAATATTTAAATTTCAAATCCCGAAACAACCACATAATCAAGATTACTGATATACCTAGGCAATTATGCATTTCCAACCAGTTTTGTGCAGACAGAAAGACTTCATATTAAGTTTGTGATTAAAGAGGGGATAACAAATGCTTCACTTTCTAACAATATTATTGACTGTTTTCAAGTATTTCATTCAAAGTATAATTAATGTATTCACCTCGTACGTTTAGTATCTAACAACAACTCCCATTTAACTAATTAAATATTGACATGTAGTTTTCTTTCTTTTAAAAGGGTTATTCGATTGATAAAGTGCCATGGGAATGAGTAATCGCCTTACGTTATTGTGCATATCTATCGTGAGCTTATATACAGTAATTTTCCTTAAACAAACCCCTTTAATTTGACATATGATACATGTCCGCTACCATATTAACTTTTAAGTTATAACTATGGCTTCCCAATTTCCCGCCACCTATCCTTTTTTTGACCAAACCTACTATTTGTTTCGCACTCTTCTGTTAGCTGACATGATAATATGTACGTTGTCTTATTTATCTATTTATTTATTTATTTATTATTATTATTATTATTATTATTATTATTATTATTATTATTATTATTATTATTATTATTATTATTATTATTATTTGGTTTACAATATGGTCTTTTCACTGACAAGACAATGTACTTGGTACCTTGAATCTTATAACGGCGTCTATTCAGTTAAACATACAACAATGCAAGAAAAATAAATTAAATCTCAGTTATCTGGTCTCTGGTTCCAAATGTTGCTGTATGTAGCCGGGGCGCAGTGTTGGGGTGAGCGCCCAACATTGCTTAAATACCCCAATGGCTCGTGAATACATAACCTATGCAGCAAAAGTCCAACTCCTGGCCTTCACGTGGCGGAACTGTTTCTACTAACAGGAGAAGGGGCGACGGCGAGTATCTGGCGCCGGAAAATAACCAGTGTGCTCTAGATGTGTATACACATACATGCATGTGCAGACACGTGTGTGCGTGTGTACACATCTAAACTCGAGTGAGACCACAGTCTGCTCTAGCAAAGCAAAGGTGCTGAAGACGGAGGCAACCAGCCAGGAGGCGCACCACAGAAATCAGGATGCCACGCAATTACGCAAAATGGAATATGTCGACTGCTGCTAAAGTTATGGTGCTCGCCCTGCTTTGGACCCCCAGGCAGGTGCAGTGCCGGGCCCTATGTCTCGAAAGGGTCCAACCCCAACTACTGGAGGTCCTTCTCAGATGTCCTGTGAAGCCAGGGGACATGAGAATAGAACGGCTGGCCATACTAAACAAAGACTTAAAATAATGCACTGGAATGCGGAGGGAGTCAGCAACAAAAACATAGAATTAGAAAACATCCTGGACCAAGAAAAAGTAAGCATATGTTGCTTGCAAGAAACTCACCTCAACGAAAATATAGCCTTCAAAATCAGAGGCTACCAGTGTTACCGATCTGACCGAAAGGACAGGTGAAAAGGTGGGATACTTACCCTTGTAAAAAATAACATCACTGCTTCGCAAATCGAAGTCTATATGGAAGGGGCTGAGTATCAGACACTTAAACTTAAAACAGGCTATACAGACCTACATCTGATCAATTACTACTGTTCAAGTGACCGCCAACAGGCACTGGACACACTACCATTAACAGAAAAAATGATTGTGTGTGGCGATTTCAACAGCCTCTCGCAGAGTTGGGGCTATGATCACATAGACCAGAGAGGAGAGAGACTGGAAGACTGGCAGGATGAGAATAGATTCATCTTGGTTAACAAGCCGTCTGACCCACATACTTTCTACTCGAGATCATGGCACTCTACAACTACACCTGACCTGGCTTTTCATTCACCAGACCTTGAGTGGAACATTACACGAATTGTTGGGAAACAACTAGGTGGCAGCGACCATCGACCAGTCTTTCTAACTGTAGAAAATGAGCTTGTAAGTGAAAGCAGCACCCTCTCAAGGTGGAACTACAAGAAAGCAGACTGGGCAATGTACAAGAATCGCACCAGCATACCGGTTAGAAACCTGAACACTGAGAAAGACATAAATAAAGTAGTTGAAGAGTTTGGGAAATGCATACTACAGGCAGCGCGAGAAACAGTACCAAGAGGAGCCCGTAAACAATATAAACCCTACTGGAGTAGTGAGCTGGAACAGTTGCATAATGATGTGGAAGTATGTAGAAAGCAAGCAGAGGCCACACCCAGCCAAGAGCACCACAATAAATTCCAGCATGCAAAAGCCAAATTTCAAAGGGCCAAGCTGCAGGCTAGACGGGAAAGCTGGCAGGAAAAAACAGTCTCTGAACTTTGAAAGAGACACAAGGAAATTGTGGAAGCTAATGAAACAACTTAACGATGAGGGCACAGGGAGAAACTCAAAAATTGCACTACATAAAGATGGAAACATCTTAACAAGAAAGCAAGCAGCTGACCATTTTGCGGACTCATTCGCACAAGATAACAATATCAAAATTGGTCCAGAGAAACAAGAGATTCGAGAGAAACCGCAACATACAGGACAGAAGGAAATAGTACATGAGGTTCTGGAGGCACCCATCACAATCAGCGAACTGGAGCTAGCCATATCAAAACTGAAAATGAGAAAGTCACCAGGAACTGATGGTATCTCCAATGAAATGATGAGGAACCTAGGAACAGAGGCCAAAGCAAAGCTGTTGCAGATCTTCAATAATAGTTGGACCTTAGGCAGTGTTCCACAAGCCTGGAGAGAAGCAATCATGATACCACTCCTAAAATCAGGGAAAGATAGTTTCATTGCCTCTAGCTACAGATCAATTAGCCTCACCAGCTGTCTCTGCAAAACACTGGAGCGCATCATCAATCACAGACTGCAGTGGTACATTGAAAGTAAAAACATCCTTGTGCCACAGCAGGCTGGCTTTAGGCAGTGCTACTCTACGGAAGATCAGACAACCTACCTCTCTCAAGAAATTGAGGATGCATTCCAAGAGAAGAAGCTGGTGCTTGCGGAGTGGAAAGATTTGAAGAAAGCCTTTGACAAAGTCTGGAAAGAAGCCTACTATATTTGGTCAAACATTGAGTCAACTCACCCCTAATATGATGGCTGGAACTGCTCCCCTCTGGTGAGGCGCGCGATGTTGGCTGGAATTGATGATGTTGCTATAAGATTGACTGAATTTTGAGTCCCGTCTGCGGGTGTCTTGGCAGGGACAAAACGAATGTTTTCGCGGGCCTTATACATCCCGCGGGGTGAATCTTCCCCACTGCCATCCAGGCAGAAGGCTCTATCTGTGGCTGTGCTTTTTTTCCCCTAAAAATTTTGCCAGGGAAGAGATCTTGTGGCCTACTCTACGATTTTCAACTACCGTGGGATATTTAACGTGCAGAACTGACACAATGAAACTGCTGTTTCCCCCTTGTTTCAGAGGATATTAGGTACCTGATCTTACTACCTAACCGACCAGGGTGATGTGTGGTATTATTGGACAACAGTAGCTCTTGCCAAACTTTCCAGTTCTATGCTTGCATTCAAAATAGGTAACTCTCGTGCTTGAGTTGGACACTTTAGCTCTAACTGCATAGATTTGCCCACACTCGACACAGCGACCAGCAGCCATTTAATCCCACTTTTCAAAGCCTATGCCAAAATTCTTCATTGAGTTTTTCTATGTACCTATGTTCCGCCCTTTTCTTGTCCACCACTAGCTCCCTAATACAACACACTGACCTATGTTCATCCCTCACGGGGTCAACTTAACCATCACGATTTACTCTGCACTCTTTTAACCCTTCCCCGTCACAAGTTTTCTTAAACACCCAAGTCATCTTCCACATCCAAATATTTTCAATAAATTCTTCATTGTCACGAAGTGGCATCTTCTTGTTAAAGGTCGGCTTTAGTCAATCTCCAACACCGGCTGCCCTGCGTCTGCCAGCCTGTCTCTTGATGTTGCTACCCACCTGTAGCGGTGTCTTCCTTTTTCTCTTTTCCCCTTCCACGTTTCCCTCCGATGAATAAACTGAGAAACTGCAAAGTCAATGGAAGAATGTACAAATGGGTGAAAGCATACTTGCACAACAGAAGAGCCCGAGTACAGATAGACGGACTAAAGAGCAAGAAAGTACTACTGCGTCATGGTGTTCCCCAGGGCGGAGTCTTGTCCCCCGCACTTTTTCTAATCTTCATCAATGATCTCGTTGCTAATCTACCTCATGGAATTAAAGCGGCAATGTACGCCGATGACCTGGTTCTATGGAGCACAAATGAACATGCATCAGTGGCCACCTGATTACTACAAAGAGCTGTAGACACATTTGTTGCATGGGCAAATAGATGGTGTGTCAGCATAAACACTGACAAGTGCAGCACCACCCTATTTACCCTCTCTCCAAAACAAAAGACAGAGACCATCCAGATAAATGGAACACCCCTAAGAGAAGATAAAGAACCAGCATACCTTGGAGTAACATTTGATGGCAGGCTGACATGGAGAAAGCACATCAACAAAGCAGTAGCAAAAGCCAGAAGGAAAATAGCCATCCTGAGAAAGTTATGTGGAACCACATGGGGAGCTAGTGGGAAAATACTTAGCAAAGTTTATCAACAGAGCATACGACCACACCTGGAATACGGGTCAACTGCGTGGTGTTCGGCATCAAAAACCACACTACAAAAGCTGGACAAAGTGCAAAATCAAGCACTTAGAGTCACCACAGGAGGGATGAGATCAACCCCTATAGTGGAAATGGAGAAGATGGGGAGGACACAAGCACTGAGTGAGCGCAGAGATACGAAAACGCTAATACAAGCAGAAAAGTTCCCCAGCTTGCCAGGCCACCCTATGAAGAACAGATTTGAAAACCTAGCTATGGGGCGGTTGAAAAGAAGTAGTTTTATCCACCAGGCCAAACGACTCTGCAGAGAAACCACCGATCTGCCCACAGTTGGTATCCCCCTAACAACTATTCCAGAGCGAACTCCATGGAAAGATGAGCATAGACTATCATTACAAATCCAGACAAAAGTGAGAGGAATATTTGACAAGGAAGAACAAAACAGTGTGCAGCGCAGAACAGCCACTCTCAGCTTCCTTGATGAAGAATACCCAAAGGACCTCTGGATCCGAGTCTACACAGATGGGTCAGCACAAAATGCTGTTCGAAATGGAGGAGCGGGAGTGTACATAGAATACCCAAATAGTACTAGGGACACAGCTAGAGTACCGACAGGAAAGTACTGCTATAACTACGATGCTGAAATTGAGGCAATCAAGATAGCAACAGAGAAATTACTAAATAACAGCAATGGTACACAACCTGTGATGCTATTGACAGATGCAAAATCAGTACTCGAGGCGCTCCTGTCTGGGAAATTGCCAGTACTAAGGACACTACTTTCTGAACTTAGCAGTCAGCATAAGGTCACCATACATACCATCCCACTGAGGAGTACACGGTAACGACAGAGCTGATCAATTGGCTAAGGAAGGAGCCAAAGAAGAACAGCCTGAAGTGCCCGTTACATATCACCAAAAGAAAAGAATGATCAAATCAGTCAGAAAGCCACCAAAACCTGCTCAAGATGACTACCATGTTATGGATAGACCAGAACAAGTCATTATTCTGCGCCTCAGAACAGGGCACAATAGATTACGCAACCACATGTATACAAAATTCAAGATTGGTGAAACAGCCATGTGCACACGTGGATTGGCGTCGCAGACAGCAGAGCACATACTCCAAGACTGCCCAAAATATAACATATCTAGGCAAACCTTCTGGCCTAGAGAGACGACAGTGGAAGATAAACTCTATGGACCGCCGTGTGAACTGAAAAAGACAGTTCAATTCATACAAGAGACAGCATTGCAGTTATAGACATATTTCAAGCGAACGAAAGAAGAAGAATCTGGTCTCTGAAATGAACCCTCTTGTAAAAAAAAAAAAAAAGTCAAATTCGTCGTTAAACTGAATAGACTAAAGGCATGTGTTGTTGTTGTTGTTGTTGTTGTTGTTGTTGTTGTTGTTGTTGTTGTTGTTGTTGTTGTTGTTGTAATCACTCTGTGTGGCTGAGTAAATGGCGTGTTTAATCTCTAATAATTAACACGTTTTCTTTACTTTGTGATTTCTTTTGCATATCCTATTTACGGGACATCGCTATCAACATCAGCATTTAACTGCTGTTGTTGATGTCTTGGCAAGTTTATGTTCAGTAGTTTGCCTTTGCTTTCTGAACTACCGGCTCCCAGACCAACATGTTCAAACCCAGCACGATAGGTCTGCTGCCAAATCGATCGGAGCTGTATTTCGCGTCCGCAAGACCTTAGAAATCTTAAATACAAAGCATTTAATTACTACCATGGGCTGTAATCATCCGGCAAGAATTAATACTGTTGTCAACGCCAGGGCGTAACGCATTTGTTCTACCTTTCCGAAATGATAGTGTTTATTGCTATTTTACGCTATGTCCCACTCGTTTCTTTCTTGTCAACATATGGTCTATATTATAGTGATTGGTTCGACTGCCACACTTCATACCACAGGTATGTCGGTTACAAAAGCGTCCCAGAGGCATGAAAGGAATATTGCTTAGATAGCAAATCCATTACGTGGAAAGTCCGAATCGAAAGCTCACTGTGTGGGCTTCATAAAAGGTGGAAAAGGTGTCCTAGTGGCACGAAATGGAATATTGCTTGGATAGAAAATCCATTATGTGGAAAGTCCGAATCGAAAGCTCACTGTGTGGATGTCATCTGCAGACTGCATTCTTCTGGTTTCCGGAAGAACAGCCTATGGTGAACGGAAGGCCCAATATACGGAAGTGAGGCTAAGCAGCCATGTGCAGGACGTGACGATTCCTTGGGTGAGCCCAGTACCAGAGCGCTGTGTGATGGCTCTGCAAGTATGGAAGCCTCCTTGGATGGCGGGGAATGCACATGGTCTGCCCCTGCCTTCCCTTGAGGGCTGATCAGGATGTCTTTGGCTGTTCTATATGGGCCAGCTGGGATGGGGGATAACACCACAACAGTGAGAGTCAAACGTCCTAAGAAACCCCCGGGAAGGTTAACCCGGTCAACAAATGCCCGCAGAAGTCGGATGTGTCGGCCTAACGGCGCAAGAACACGGCTCTGCTGTAAACAGGCACAACGCAATTACGTCCGGAAGAGAAAAAAACATTCCAGATGAACGCAGAAGAAGAAGAAGAAGAAGAAGGAGGAGGAGGAGAAGAAGAAGAAGAAGAAGAAGAAGAAGAAGAAGAAGAAGAAGAAGAAGAAGAAGAAGAAGAAGAAGAAGAAGAAGAAGAAGAAGAAGAAGAAGAAGAAGAAGAAGAAGGAGGAGGAGAAGAAGAAGAAGAAGAAGAAGAAGAAGAAGAAGAAGAAGAAGAAGAAGAAGAAGAAGAAGAAGAAGAAGAAGAAGAAGGAGAAGGAGAAGAAGAAGAAGAAGAAGAAGAAGAAGAAGAAGAAGAAGAAGAAGAAGAAGAAGAAGAAGAAGAAGAAGAAGAAGAAGAAGAAGAAGAAGAAGAAGTGTTTGGTTCAAGTTCCTTGTTTGGCATTAACATAAATTATGTCATGGAAGCCGGAGCTATGGTCAAGAAGCAGTGTATGTGTTTCATTATTCTCCGTCATACTAAGTAGAGGGTTCGAAATCAGCTGTGCTAAAGTGAGATAGCGGGTTCAACCCCTACACGGGTCAGTTGGGCTAAAATGTTGACTTTGCGTCCTTGGCTTGAAGACGTAAATTACAAGTATCTCAGAAGTCGGAGTGGATTCGCGTGATGGCGAGGGAGACTGGTAAAAAGGAAAGCTAATCCATACGCTGGTCTCCCTGGCCTGGTGGTTTACGTCTGTCTCCGTAATCCCGTATACTCTCGTGAGTAACGTGATGTGCGCGAGAAACGGTAGCTGTTCTCGCCGCGTCGGTAACTTACGAGTATGTGAGCCGGTCGCACAGAAAGCAATGGCAATCCACTGAGCGTAATCTTGCCTAGTACATCAACAGCAGCTGAAAAATGCTGGTGTTGCCTGCAACGTCCTGTAAGGAATATGCAACAACAACAACAAAAATCCATACGGAAACATCAGTTCAGTGAACTCCCCAGTAGTTCATAAATAAACACACGCGTATTGTGGCGCTTATAGAAGTAAGAGAAAGAATTAGAGGACGCACTAGACAACATAACAATTGAAAGCTATAGTTACCGACTGGGATTCAAACCCGCCACCTCCACATGACCACATTGCCTCGCTGCAGAAGCAAGTGTACTTCGACGCATGACCAGCTAGGCACCCACAAAAGTGGCAATTAGTATAAGTTATAGCACGTGCGTGAACTACGCTCGTATTCAAAGCGAGGGAACGAAAAAAAAAAAAAAAAAAAGCTTCGGGGAATTTGGAAGCAGACCTCTTAGCGTTGATTTCAATGCAATGATTCGTCGGTCGTTCAGGAAGTAACACTAAACTACTGAAGGCAACAATGAACTAGTAAATCAGGAAAAGCCAGACAATGCAGGGGATGATTGCCACGTAAAAGACATACAGGTAACTTGTGTAATGTCATAGAAACACTTGAACGTCTGCGCAGTTTTCTTAACATCGGAATTTACGCTCTCTTTCTGTACCATTGTCTTTCTGTACCATTGTTTTACTGTACCATTGTCTTACTGCACCATTGTCTTACTGTACCATTGTTTTACTGTACCATTGTCTTACTGTACCATTGTCTTACTGTACCATTGTTTTACTGTACCATTGTCTTACTGTACCATTGTCTTACTGTACCATTGCCTTATTGTACCATTGTCTTACTGTACCATTGTCTTACTGTACCATTGTCTTATTGTACCATTGTCTTAATGTACCATTGTCTTACTGTACCATTGTCTTACTGTACCATTGTCTTATTGTACCATTGTCTTACTGTACCATTGTCTTATTGTACCATTGTCTTATTGTACCATTATCTTACTGTTCCATTGTTTTACTGGACCATTGTCGTACTGTACCATTGTCTTACTGTACCATTGTCTTACTGTCCCATTGTCTTACTGTACCATTATCTTACTGTACCATTGTCTTACTGTACCATTATCTTACTGTACCATTGTCTTACTGTACCATTGTCTTACTGTACCATTGCCTTATTGTACCATTGTTTTACTGTACCATTGTCTTACTGTACCATTGTCTTACTGTACCATTGTTTTACTGTACCATTGTCTTACTGTACCATTGCCTTATTGTACCATTGTCTTACTGTACCATTGTCTTACTGTACCATTGTCTTATTGTACCATTGCCTTATTGTACCATTGTCTTACTGTATCATTGTCTTACTGTACCATTGTCTTACTGTACCATTGTCTTATTGTACCATTGTCTTATTGTACCATTGTCTTACTGTACCATTGCCTTATTGTACCATTGTCTTACTGTACCATTGTCTTACTGTACCATTGTCTTATTGTACCATTGTCTTATTGTACCATTGTCTTACTGTACCATTGTCTTACTGTACCATTGTCTTATTGTACCATTGTCTTATTGTACCATTGTCTTACTGTACCATTATCTTACTGTGCCATTGTTTTACTGTACCATTGTCTTACTGTACCATTGTCTTATTGTACCATTGTCTTATTGTACCATTATCTTACTGTACCATTGTCTTACTGTACCATTGTCTTTCTGTACCATTATCTTATTGTACCATTGTTTTACTGTACCATTGTCTTACTGTACCATTGTCTTACTGTACCATTGTCTTACTGTACCATTGTCTTACTGTACCATTGTCTTTCTGTACCATTGTCTTTCTGTACCATTGTCTTAGCTAGTATGTGTTTGTTAACTCAGTTAGTTGCATATCCTTTTACAGGACGTCGCAGTCAACCCCAGCATTATTTGGCTGTTCGTGATTTACTAGGCAAGCTACGTTCAGTAGTTTGCCATTGATTTCTGAACGAACGACGCCTATACCATTGTATGAAAACCAGCAGAAGGCGGTTTGCTCTAAATCGCCCACAGCGGTGTTACGAAAGCGGTATGCGGATTTGCTGATCGCCTTTCGTAACCTCTTCTCTGGCGTTTACTTTGTTATAGTTAGTTGATTATCATTTACAGGACGTAGCAGCCCACCCCAGCACATTTAGCTGTTCGTAATTCCTGGGTAAGTTTACGTTCAGTAGTCGTTTTACTCTGTACATAATGCAATAACCCTTTGTTCTAATATACGTCTTTTCTTGTTGTTTATACGTAGTTACTTGTATTATCCCAGCCAAAGGTTTCCGTAACCGAAAGTTTCCACACGTGTGTCTTCATTTTATAGATTTTATATTACTTTTGGTAGGTGTTGTTATTTATTGTTTGCATGTTTGTGTTCGCCCACTCTTACTGTGATTTGTATTCACCTGATCTGGCGTCTTTGTAAGGTGCAAAATATACGCTTGTATTTGTTGTTTCTCCCTAGGATGTCAACATACGCTGTGTGTTTTATGTTGTATTTCTATACCCTGTCGAAGTCAAATTCATTGTTGTTGAGTATGTTATCAAGAATTGCTTAACTGAATTGACACGCGTGGGTTTTTACTGCTGGGATGTTTTTAACTGGAGAGATAATTTAAAACGTGTTTTGTTTCGTACCCCAGGCTCTGTTTATTTGGCTATATTTTTGTTTTGAGTTCGTTTAAACGTGTTACTACTTTTGGTACACTGGACAGCTTTTTGTGTTGCGATTTAAATCGGCAGTCTCCATGGCGAAGTGGTCAAGCCGTTTGACACGGACTCCGAAGGTTGTGTCTTCGATTCCGACCCGCGTCCTTTGGTTCACGAGTGCATTTTTTCGGAGACTATTGAGGGTCATCTCTTGAGCTACGGAGTTTGTGCTTTGTGCGACGCTTTCTGCGCTGCGGAAAGAGACTGAGCAATATGGGATAAAACCAGGTGCAATGAAGTCGACCCTATCGGCTTTTAAGCGACCTTTGTGTGTGTTGGGATTAGCTTCCATATTATCGGTGTCCCTCTCCAGCAGGTGAACCCACTCTGACTTCAGAGGCATTGTAATTTATGTCCCAAAGTCAAGATCGAGAAATCAACATTTTCGTCCAGTTGACTGGTGATCGTGTGAGATGGCGAAACATGATCGCCCACGCTTATCGGCATGGCACATGATGATGATGATGATGATGATGATGATGATGATGATGATGATGATGATGATGATGATGATGATGATGATGATGACGACGATAATGATGATGATGATGATGATGATTGGTGTAAGGATTGAACCCGCTACCTAGGCATCAGCACACCGGTTGTTTAAGAACAAGCGTTCTTATCCCCGCCGACCTCCATTTGGCTAGATAATGTGATATTTCATTGCCAACCATTCTGTTGTTTGTTATCTCAAGATTTATACATTTGTAAGGATTAACTACAGAACTTTGACAATATTATACCTCTTCTTTACATTTGTAATAATTAACTAAAGTACTTTGACAATATTATTCCCTTTCTTCTGTGTTCCTCATTCGAGGGAAGTGAGTCATCCCTAGTTATGCACCTCAGTGTGTCAGACTTCGATATTCATTTGTGACAGATTTACTTCTCCTAGACAGACTTCATACACGATAACAGGGTCTGTCTACCCATGGATAGGTTTTCTTTTCTAACAAGTTTGCCAGGGCAGTAGCCTAAAGGCCTTCTCTCTGCGATTTCTAACTTCCGTGGGAGTTTTAACATGCTCACCTTGCACATGCAGCTTCCTGTGATTAAGTCTGATGATCTACCGACTGGGCTAATCGGGCCATCTTTGGCAATATACAGAGGCAAAGCTCATTGTTAAAACATGTGTCGGAGGGAAAAGTGGAAGGGGAAAAGAGAAAAAGGAAGACACTACTACAGGTGGGTAGCAACTTCAAGAGACAGGCTGGCAGACGCAGGGCAGCCGGTGTTGGAGATCGACGAAAGCCGACCTTTAACAAGAAGATGCCACTTCGTGACAATGAAGAATTTATTGAAAATATTTGGACGTGGAAGATCACATGGGTGTTAAAGAAAACTTGTGACGGAGAAGGGTTAAACGATTGCAGAGTAAATCGTGATGGTTAAGTTGACCCCGTGAGGGATGAACATAGGTCAGTGTGTTGTATTAGGGAGCTAGTGGTGGACAAGAAAAAGGCGGAACATAGGTACATAGAAATACTCAATGAAGAATTTTGGCATAGACTTTGAAAAGTGGGATTAAATGGCTGCTGATCGCTGTGTCGAGTGTGGGCAAATCTATGCAGTTAGAGCTAAAGTGTCCAACTCAAGCACGAGAGTTACCTATTTTGAATGCAAGCATAGAACTGGAAATTTTGGCAAGAGCTACTGTTGTCCAATTATACCACACATCACCCTGGTTGGTTAGATAGTAAGATCAGGTACCTAATATCCTCTGAAACAAGGGGGAAACAGTAGTTTCATTGTGTCAGTTCCGCACGTTAAATATCCACGGTAGTTGAAAATCGTAGAGTAGGCCTTAATATCTCTTCCCTGGCAAAATTGTTAGGGGAAAAAAAAGCACAACCACAGACAGAGCCTGCTGCCTGGATGGCAGTGGGGAAGATTCGGCCCGCGGGTTGTATACGGCCCGCGAAATCATTCGTTTTGTCCCTGCTTAGGTAACCGCAGGCGGGACTCAAAATTCAATCAATCTAGTAGCAACATCATCAATGCGAGCCAACATCGCACACCTCACCAAAGAGAAGCAGTTCCAGCCATCATACCAGGGGTGAATTGACTCAATGTTTGACCAAATATAGCAGGCTAATTTTACTTTGATAATTTTGTATGGCCCCCGAATGTTATATCTAAATTGACACTGGCAGAAAAATAAAGTTCCCCCAAGCCTCCCTAAGATCTGAATTTGTGATTATGCCAACTTAGTCCGCATTTCATCGCTTTCCGCTGCTTCGGATTACAACTCTTCGTTAATCTGGCGCTTTTATTTATATTCATGTTAACGATCTGCCACCTTGGCTTAGTTAAAAATTGTAAGTTTGTTGCTACATTTAATTTGGCTTGACTTTTACACATTTCCCAGTGCAATGAAAGCCCCTCTTGTCTTGTGGTCTTATTTTCATATCTCAATCTATTGCCCCATCTGTGTCTACATTGCTAACCAAACAGGTGTATGATCCCACCTCGTGAAGTGCGGCTTCACCAAGGCAAAGCGTTATTTATTGTTTCTATCATCGTCTTCCCCCTATGCATTTTTAAACCTAGTTGTTGTGACCTCCCATCAAGTGTGTTTAGTTTATCTGGCATCCGACGTCGTGTGTGGGACAGGGGGGCAATGCCAACAGCGAAATCAATATTAGCAGGTGCTCTGCCATATTCCACTGAATTCCACTTTTGGTGTGGTTAATGTTGTCTTCATAATCCAATATTTATTTAGTAAGTAACAATAACAAGTATGTAGTAAGTAACAATAACCAGCCCGCGCTGTGGCAAAGGGGTTATGAATACAATTCGCAATTCCACATACCGCGTTCAAAACACAGCTGCGGGCGATTTGGAAGCAGAGCATACTGCGTTGGTTTCCCATGCACAGGTATGGGTGTCTGTCGTTCAAAAAGCAATGGCAAATTACTGAACGTAAACTTTCCATGGAATCACGAACAGCCACAAAATTATGGGGTTGACTGCACGACCTGTAAAAGATATGCAACTAACGTTAATAGAACAAAGGTGACAAAAGGCATCCCTGTCACAATACTGTTCATGTGTGAAATGTATATGTTAGTTTTCTCGCATCACAAATTTTGCCTTTAACGTATATATATATATATATATATATATATATATATATATATATATATATATATATATATATATATATATATATATATATATATGCATTGCTTTGCTGATCCGGCAGCTTCTGCAGCTTGTCTTGTTCCAGATGTAGGGGTGTTACCTTTCCTCTGGAGTGAACTAGGCAGGCCGAGAGAGGGATCATGCTGCATGGGCAACACATGATCTCTATATTTTAGCCCAGGCTTTGTGCTATGGAGAGAAGAGGAAGATCAGGAGTGGGCAAGACACACTCACTATACAGATCCACCAGCTAATAGAGCTATGCTGGCGTGAAGGACAAGTCCCACAGGATTTCAAAGATTCAAGCATCATAACACTGTACAAGAACAAGGGCGATCGGAGCGACTGCAACAACTATAGGGGTATCTCACTTCTGTGTATTGTTGGAAAAGTATTTGCCAGAATTGTTCTGCGCAGACTTCAAGTCCTAGGAGATCAAGTCTACCCCGAATCACAGTGTGGCTTTCGACAGAACCGGTCTACCACTGATATGATATTCTCATTGCGACAAATGCAAGAAAAATGCCGTGAACAGAATCAACCACTGTTTATTGCCTTCATCGACCTCACAAAGGCATTTGATTTGGTCAGTCGTGAGGGTCTGTTCAAGGCACTAAAGAAGATTGGCTGCCCACCAACTCTTCTGTCCATTGTGGAATCGTTCCACACAGGCATGAAGGGTATAATCAAGTTCGATGGTGCAACTTCTGAAGAATTTGAAATCAAGAGTGGAGTTAAGCAAGGTTGTGTACTAGCTCCCACCCTCTTTGGAATATACTTTTCACTTCTACTGAATTATGCATTTCGTGATCAGGATGGTGGTATATACATTCACTCACGCTCAGATGGCGGCCTCTACAATGCTCAGAGATTGAAGGCTAAGACCAAAATTAGGAGGGTACTGATCAGAGAGTTGCTTTTTGCAGATGATGCTGCAGTTACGACCCACTCTGAGGAAGAATTGCAATGTCTACTATCTGCATTCTCCAATGCTTGTTCTGAATTTGGTTTAACAATTAGCAAAAAGAAGACACAGATTATGTCACAAGGTGCACATGGGGTACCATCAATCTTTATTGACGACGCCGAACTAGAGATAGTAGACCATTTTACATATCTAGGATCAGTGGTAAATAGCAAATTATCCCTAGATCAGGAAATCAACATCCGGACTGGTAAGGCAGCAACAACAATGAACAGGTTAAGAAAAAGAGTCTGGGAGAACAGGAAGCTTACTGCCAAAACAAAAGTCCTTGTCTATCAAGCCTGTGTCCTTAGTACTCTTCTCTATGGCAGTGAAACCTGGACAACTTACTCACACCAAGAGAACAATTTAAACAGCTTTCATATGCGGTGTCTGCGAAGAATTCTTGGTATTAAGTGGCAAGACAAAATCACAAATACTGAAGTATTGGAAAGATCAGGTTGTGTGACAGTTTATTCCATGCTCAGTCTTCGTAGACTTAGATGGATAGGACATCTTAGGAGGATGGATGATGGTAGAATACCAAAGGATATCTTTTTTGGTGAATTACAGATGGGTAAGAGATCTCAGGGTCGGCCTCTACTACGATACAAAGATGTGTGTAAGCGGGACATGATTGATACAGGCATTGATAATGCACATTGGGAGCAAGTCGCAGCTGAACGTGTTGCATGGAGGGCAAATATCAGAAATGGAATAAAGTCAAAGGAGAAAATTATTGCAGAAAAGTCACACACCAAGCGTTTGAGACGTAAGATGGTGCATGATGGTGGAAATGACCACGTGTTCACATGCACCCACTGTGAACGGACATTTACAGCGCAAATTGGCCTTATCAGTCACACTCGCTACCGCCATAGTTAAAAGTTATTATGCCTTTTAAAGCACAAACTATCGTCTGTCAAGACGGCAAGGTGCCAATGATGATATATATATATATATATATATATATATTTTTTTTTTTTTTTAATGCACATATCCTTTTACAGGACATCGTTGTCAACAGCAGCATCTTTCAGCTGTCTGTTGATTTCTTGGCAAGATCACGCTCAGTAGTTTGCCATTGCTTTCTGAGCGGCCGGCTCAGTTATCCCGCAAGTCACCAGCCGGGGTAGAACCGCTTCCAGTTCACGCCCGCTACGAGACTCTGCGTGATAAACGGGATTACGGAGAAAGTGGTGTAACCCCTCGGCCAGAGAGACCGGCTTTATATTGGCCTAACTAAATTACCTCCTGTAGATACCAATCCATTCCACATTAATATCCGAAATGGATAAGAACACGTGTTCTTAAACATCCGGTGTGCTGATGGCGAGGTAAGGGGTTCAACCCCTACACCGGACACCTGGACTAAGATGTTGACTTATCGTCCTTGACTTGGGAACGTAAATTACATGTACCTCTGAAGTCAGAGTGGACTCGCCTGATGGCGAGGGACACTGTTAATAGGGAAAGCTAGTTAGTTAATTAGTTGTGGTTCCAACTTCACGGCACCGGGTCGTCCCCATATTGCTCTGTTCCTGTGCTAGGTGTGTGTGTGTGTGTGTGTGTGTGTGCGCGCGCGCGCGCTCTTAGCAGACAAGTTGAAAAACATCTGATGACTGTGGAAATGTGGTTTCTGAGAAAAATGCAAAGAATACTATGGACAGACACACAAAAAAAACCAATGACCAAGTCCTACAAGAAACAAATGAAAATCGTACACTGATTGGAGAAATTAGACGTAGACAGTCAACATTTTTGGTTCACGTTATGAGAAGAAATAAATTGGAGAATTTGGTGACAACTGGTAAGATCAAGGAACAATGGGAAGGTAGAGAAGTAAATACCTGGATGGCTTGACCGCGTGGTATGGTCGAGACAAGAACACTGTGCTGATCCACGACTCAGGTGATCGTGTGAGATGGCAAAACATGACTGCTCACGCTTATCGGCATGGCATATGATGAATGAATATGTAGCCTATGATGTTAGTTAGTTAGTTAGTTAGTTAGTCGTAGTTCCAACCTCATAGCAACGGGTTGTCCCCATTATGCTCCGTTCCTGTGCCAGTGAATATCGCACAAAACGCTCCCCACTGCCCAATGTGAAAAGTGGAAAAGACAGGAGTCTCGACAAACAACAGCCCGCACAGATACACTATGATGTATAATCTCACAAGTGAATACAGCATCGCTTAGGAAAACTATGTCTGTCTTCAGGCTCCCACACACGCAATGATTGATTGATTGATTGATTTAGGAATCGACATCACAGCATTCGGAGCATTCCCATAAGTGCTCCGTCCCCACCCTCAGCAGCCAGCGAAGAGTTCCAACACTAATAGTACCAGTAGCAATCTAATTATAAGTCCGTCTCGCCTTTCCTCTGAGCGTTGAGCGTCGGCCAGATCCCTTCGTCACTCCTCGTTGTCTCATTCTTGCCAGACCATGGTAATCCATTTGCTCCTCCGAGGTGTGCACGTGCTCCCACAAGGTCGCAACCACGTCTGCCTTGTCATGTATCAATACTCCCCCAAGTTTTGCAGAGCCAGCCAATCTGTCCGCCTGTTCATTTCCCAGCACACCGGCATGCCCCGGAGAAAAGATCCAGGCGATGCTTGTCACCCGTGACCTCCGAAGCGAAGCAAGCCACTCCGCACGAAGTCTGCCCGTCCTCACCCTCATCAGCATGCTTTCTGAGTCACTTACAATCACGATGTGTGTGTGTGTCGTATTCTCCATCCAGCGGAGAGCCGCAGTGACTGCCTCCACTTCCATTCTTAAGCTGGATGTTGTGGTATCATATGCCAGGCTCTCCTGCACCAAACGTCGACCATTAGCTTTGGCTATGAACCCCCAGCCACTTCTCTCACCTCTTGACACCGAACCATCTGTGTAGATAATCACATCACTCGAGTGAGCATTGTCCTGAATTAGTTGCTGGATTTCCACTTCCGTGGCCCCTGCTGGCCACTCCCTGCACTCCCGGCTTAATGTGATTATAACTCCACACACGCAATAAGAAAATGAAGTACAGGAACCTTCCACGCCATTAGGATTATTGGTTACACCGAGCTATCCCCATTATTTGAAGTTCATAAACAAACGCATGCATTGTATGACACTCATAGAAGTAGAAGACAGAAGTTACAGACTAGGTAATGCACTAGACAACATATAAATTGATAGCTACAGTTACCGACCAGGATTTGAACCTGTCACTTCCAAACAGCTTTTCGCTGCAGGAATAAGTGTACTTCAACACTTGAGCAACTAGACGCCCATATTTTAGACCATTCGGCACTCGATGGTTAATGTAATCAAAATCACGCCCGCCGCTTTTATTACCCAGAACATTTTCTGGTACCAAGTTTAGACAGGCTGGACATGAGAGCATAGGTCAGTTTTTAAAATCATCTGTATCTCAAGCGTGATTCGACCACATGCCATCGGGCAGACAGACACGTACACTAGCCACTGTCCACTCGCTGATCTCCCACACAGACATGCGCGTATGTGAATTAAGTAAAGACGCTTAACACCGATTGCGTTTGAATGTGTTTCCGTGTTTTCTGGTCAAATTGGATCACTTCCGGTCATCTGTGACGCAACGCCAGGTGACCACTTCCTGTGATCTATGGTGTCATGTGCGGTTACCACTTCCTGTGATCTATGACGTCATGTCAGGTGCCACCATCACATACCACTAGGGTGAAGCAGGCGATATGGTCCCAACGGTCACCCGTTGTCTTCTTGGCGTGCTTCTGGATTGCATCCCTTTTGGAAGAGCGCAATTGGGAGGGTACAAGCCTTACCCTGGTGCGAGGAAATGCAACCTAAAGACAATATGTCATGGCAGGGCAGACCAGGCCCTAAGCCTTGGTTGGCGGCTGGTCTAGGATCGAAGCTCCAACAGGCGGATAGTTAGAGAATTGCTTTGCTGACCCGGCAGCTTCTGCAGCTTGTCTTATTCCAGATGTAGAGGTGTTACCTTTCCTCTGGAGTGAACCAGGCAGGCCGAGAGAGAGAGAGAGAGAGAGAGAGAGAGAGAGAGAGAGAGAGAGAGAGAGAGAGAGAGAGAGAGAGAGAGAGAGAGAGATCATGCTGCATGGGCAACACATGATCTCTATAATTTAGCCCAGGCTTTGTGCTATGGAGAGACTTGATGGACCCGTCATGTGCTGTCCCAGCCACTTGTTGAACCAACAATGAGCTGGCCCTCCCTCTAACAATTGTTGAACCCAAACTGATGTCCCTCGTCACCTGAGTGGAGTTGGAGGGTCATTTCTATAGAACACACAGAGTTAACAAAATCAAAGGAGAAATAAAACTCTTGAAAAACTTACGGAGGAGGAGAGGAGGAGGAGGAGGAGAAGAAGAAGAAGAAGAAGAAGAAGAAGAAGAAGAAGAAGAAGAAGAAGAAGAAGAAGAAGAAGAAGAAGAAGAAGATGAGGGGAAGAAGAAGAAGAAGAAGAAGAAGAAGAAGAAGAAGAAGAAGAAGAAGAAGAAGAAGAAGAAGAAGAAGAAGAAGAAGAAGAAGAAGAAGAAGATGATGATGATGATGATGATGATGAAGAAGAAGAAGATCATATTTCTGAAACAGACTAGCGTTGAAACTGACAACTGGATCCATTCCTCTAAAGTGCTTTTCAAAAAATGACACAACAATTGAGAAATGCGCGGAAGTCCGGGAGCTCTTCATAGCAGCAAGATTAGTATAGTTAGAGGAAATGATGAACACTTATAATGTACTTGAGGACAGAATTAGATTGAAAAAAAAAAAAAACACACACAGTAGACCATAGAAATATACTCTCACTATGTATGTTACTAAGCATGCATCTCTATGGGTGTTCCCTATATGGTACTTGTTAATAGTGCCTTCCACTTGAGGACACAAACATGTACAGGCAATCAGGTTACAGACGTTCCCGTAGATGTAACAAGTGACTTACACTTGACTTTCAAGTGGCTACAGCTGTATGACATGAGTTGGCCGGTTGTATTCCCCACTGAACATAAAGTGTTGTGTTTTATAAGTGAAGTATGATTATTGATATCACACAAGGAAAGAGATAGAAATGGCTGAGAAACCTCACCAGTCATGACAGAGATAAGGATAATACTTTTTAATTATTGGAAGACTACCATTGTATGTGCAAAGAATAGGAGGGAAATAGCAGGCTTAAGAGGAAATAAACGATTACCAGTTGTCATGTCATGAAAAAAGAACGGCGTGGCACCAGTGACCTACAAACTATATGCGGGATTAATTAGTGCCTGCGCTAATATGAATAAAATGGAATGAGAGAATCACCATTGTGGATCTCATGGAGAGAACTAGACCAACACCAGTGAACTAACAGGTGGAGAAAATAAACCTGCACCACATAAAAAAACCTGAGAAATGTATAAGTAGGAAGACCTTTTCTGGAATACACAGGACAAAAGAAGCAGAGGAATTCTCAATAACTTAATGTTGTCTATATATAGTGGCTAGACGCTTGACTGTCCATCCAACGGTCATGGGTTCCATCCTCAGCGGGTGGATTCGTATTTCTGAAACTGACCTGGGCACCCAGGTCTGCCAGTCTAGAATGGGAACCAAGAAATGTCTTGGGAAGATAAGGCGGTCGGGGTGATGCCGACTACAACACCCACAAGATGTCGTGGGAAGATAAGGCGGTTGGGGTGATGCCGACTACAACACCCACAAGATGTCGTAGGAAGATAAGGCGGTTGGGGTGATACCGACTACAACACCCACAAGATGTCGTGGGAAGATAAGGCGGTCGAGGTGATACCGACTACAACACCCGCAAGATGTCGTGGGAAGATAAGGCGGTCGAGGTGATACCGACTACAACACCCACAAGATGTCGTGGGAAGATAAGGCGGTTGGGGTGATGCCGACTACAACACCCACAAGATGTCGTGGGAAGATAAGGCGGTTGGGGTGATACCGACTACAACACCCACAAGATGTCGTGGGAAGATAAGGCGGTTGGGGTGATACCGACTACAACACCCACAAGATGTCGTGGGAAGATAAGGCGGTCGAGGTGATACCGACTACAACACCCGCAAGATGTCGTGGGAAGATAAGGCGGTCGGGGTGATACCGACTACAACACCCGCAAGATGTCGTGGGAAGATAAGGCGGTCGAGGTGATACCGACTACAACACCCACAAGATGTCGTGGGAAGATAAGGCGGTCGGGGTGATGCCGACTACAACACCCACAAGATGTCGTGGGAAGATAAGGCGGTCGGGGTGATACCGACTACAACACCCACAAGATGTCGTGGGAAGATAAGGCGGTCGGGGTGATGCCGACTACAACACTCACAAGATGTCGTGGGAAGATAAGGCGGTCGGGGTGATACCGACTACAACACCCACAAGATGTCGTGGGAAGATAAGGCGGTCGAGGTGATACCGACTACAACACCCACAAGATGTCGTGGGAAGATAAGGCGGTCGAGGTGATACCGACTACAACACCCGCAAGATGTCGTGGGAAGATAAGGCGGTCGAGGTGATACCGACTACAACACCCGCAAGATGCCGATTGCTCTAGAAAATATGGGTCTAGCACCATGTCCTCATTCCTCTGAAGGCGTGCAAAACGATCCTTAACTACCTTAACTACCTTAACTACAAGCTGCTCGGACAGGGACGCATAAGTGTTTCCACGGCACCAGGGCCAGGTTTTATGCTGGCCACGACCTACTAACTACCTTAACTACAAGCTGCTCGGACAGGGACGCATAAGTGTTTCCACGGCACCAGGGCCAGGTTTTATGCTGGCCACGACCTACTAACTACCTTAACTACAAGCTGCTCGGACAGGGACGCATAAGTGTTTCCACGGCACCAGGGCCAGGTTTTATGCTGGCCACGACCTACTAACTACCTTAACTACAAGCTGCTCGGACAGGGACGCATAAGTGTTTCCACGGCACCAGGGCCAGGTTTTATGCTGGCCACGACCTACTAACTACCTTAACTACAAGCTGCTCGGACAGGGACGCATAAGTGTTTCCACGGCACCAGGGCCAGGTTTTATGCTGGCCACGACCTACTAACTACCTTAACTACAAGCTGCTCGGACAGGGACGCATAAGTGTTTCCACGGCACCAGGGCCAGGTTTTATGCTGGCCACGACCTACTAACTACCTTACCTACAAGCTGCTCGGACAGGGACGCATAAGTGTTTCCACGGCACCAGGGCCAGGTTTTATGCTGGCCACGACCTACTAACTACCTTAACTACAAGCTGCTCGGACAGGGACGCATAAGTGTTTCCACGGCACCAGGGCCAGGTTTTATGCTGGCCACGACCTACTAACTACCTTAACTACAAGCTGCTCGGACAGGGACGCATAAGTGTTTCCACGGCACCAGGGCCAGGTTTTATGCTGGCCACGACCTACTAACTACCTTAACTACAAGCTGCTCGGACAGGGACGCATAAGTGTTTCCACGGCACCAGGGCCAGGTTTTATGCTGGCCACGACCTACTAACTACCTTAACTACAAGCTGCTCGGACAGGGACGCATAAGTGTTTCCACGGCACCAGGGCCAGGTTTTATGCTGGCCACGACCTACTAACTACCTTAACTACAAGCTGCTCGGACAGGGACGCATAAGTGTTTCCACGGCACCAGGGCCAGGTTTTATGCTGGCCACGACCTACTAACTACCTTAACTACAAGCTGCCCGGACAGGGACGCATAAGTGTTTCCACGGCACCAGGGCCAGGTTTTATGCTGGCCACGACCTACTAACTACCTTAACTACAAGCTGCTCGGACAGGGACGCATAAGTGTTTCCACGGCACCAGGGCCAGGTTTTATGCTGGCCACGACCTACTAACTACCTTAACTACAAGCTGCTCGGACAGGGACGCATAAGTGTTTCCACGGCACCAGGGCCAGGTTTTATGCTGGCCACGACCTACTAACTACCTTAACTACAAGCTGCTCGGACAGGGACGCATAAGTGTTTCCACGGCACCAGGGCCAGGTTTTATGCTGGCCACGACCTACTAACTACCTTAACTACAAGCTGCTCGGACAGGGACGCATAAGTGTTTCCACGGCACCAGGGCCAGGTTTTATGCTGGCCACGACCTACTAACTACCTTAACTACAAGCTGCCCGGACAGGGACGCATAAGTGTTTCCACGGCACCAGGGCCAGGTTTTATGCTGGCCACGACCTACTAACTACCTTAACTACAAGCTGCTCGGACAGGGACGCATAAGTGTTTCCACGGCACCAGGGCCAGGTTTTATGCTGGCCACGACCTACTAACTACCTTAACTACAAGCTGCCTGGACAGGGACGCATAAGTGTTTCCACGGCACCAGGGCCAGGTTTTATGCTGGCCACGACCTACTAACTACCTTAACTACAAGCTGCTCGGACAGGGACGCATAAGTGTTTCCACGGCACCAGGGCCAGGTTTTATGCTGGCCACGACCTACTAACTACCTTAACTACAAGCTGCTCGGACAGGGACGCATAAGTGTTTCCACGGCACCAGGGCCAGGTTTTATGCTGGCCACGACCTACTAACTACCTTAACTACAAGCTGCTCGGACAGGGACGCATAAGTGTTTCCACGGCACCAGGGCCAGGTTTTATGCTGGCCACGACCTACTAACTACCTTAACTACAAGCTGCTCGGACAGGGACGCATAAGTGTTTCCACGGCACCAGGGCCAGGTTTTATGCTGGCCACGACCTACTAACTACCTTAACTACAAGCTGCTCGGACAGGGACGCATAAGTGTTTCCACGGCACCAGGGCCAGGTTTTATGCTGGCCACGACCTACTAACTACCTTAACTACAAGCTGCTCGGACAGGGACGCATAAGTGTTTCCACGGCACCAGGGCCAGGTTTTATGCTGGCCACGACCTACTAACTACCTTAACTACAAGCTGCTCGGACAGGGACGCATAAGTGTTTCCACGGCACCAGGGCCAGGTTTTATGCTGGCCACGACCTACTAACTACCTTAACTACAAGCTGCTCGGACAGGGACGCATAAGTCCTTAACTACAAGCTGCTCGGACAGGGACGCATAAGTCCTTAACTACAAGCTGCTCGGACAGGGACGCATAAGTCCTTAACTACAAGCTGCTCGGACAGGGACGCATAAGTCCTTAACTACAAGCTGCTCGGACAGGGACGCATAAGTCCTTAACTACAAGCTGCTCGGACAGGGACGCATAAGTCCTTAACTACAAGCTGCTCGGACAGGGACGCATAAGTCCTTAACTACAAGCTGCTCGGACAGGGACGCATAAGTCCTTAACTACAAGCTGCTCGGACAGGGACGCATAAGTCCTTAACTACAAGCTGCTCGGACAGGGACGCATAAGTCCTTAACTACAAGCTGCTCGGACAGGGACGCATAAGTCCTTAACTACAAGCTGCTCGGACAGGGACGCATAAGTCCTTAACTACAAGCTGCTCGGACAGGGACGCATAAGTCCTTAACTACAAGCTGCTCGGGCAGGGACGCATAAGTTCTTAACTACAAGCTGCTCGGACAGGGACGCATAAGTTCTTAACTACAAGCTGCTCGGACAGGGACGCATAAGTTCTTAACTACAAGCTGCTCGGACAGGGACGCATAAGTCCTTAACTACAAGCTGCTCGGACAGGGACGCATAAGTCCTTAACTACAAGCTGCTCGGACAGGGACGCATAAGTCCTTAACTACAAGCTGCTCGGACAGGGACGCATAAGTCCTTAACTACAAGCTGCTCGGACAGGGACGCATAAGTCCTTAACTACAAGCTGCTCGGACAGGGACGCATAAGTCCTTAACTACAAGCTGCTCGGACAGGGACGCATAAGTCCTTAACTACAAGCTGCTCGGACAGGGACGCATAAGTCCTTAACTACAAGCTGCTCGGACAGGGACGCATAAGTGTTTCCACGGCACCAGGGCCAGGTTTTATGCTGGCCACGACCTACTAACTACCTTAACTACAAGCTGCCCGGACAGGGACGCATAAGTGTTTCCACGGCACCAGGGCCAGGTTTTATGCTGGCCACGACCTACTAACTACCTTAACTACAAGCTGCTCGGACAGGGACGCATAAGTGTTTCCACGGCACCAGGGCCAGGTTTTATGCTGGCCACGACCTACTAACTACCTTAACTACAAGCTGCTCGGACAGGGACGCATAAGTGTTTCCACGGCACCAGGGCCAGGTTTTATGCTGGCCACGACCTACTAACTACCTTAACTACAAGCTGCTCGGACAGGGACGCATAAGTGTTTCCACGGCACCAGGGCCAGGTTTTATGCTGGCCACGACCTACTAACTACCTTAACTACAAGCTGCTCGGACAGGGACGCATAAGTGTTTCCACGGCACCAGGGCCAGGTTTTATGCTGGCCACGACCTACTAACTACCTTAACTACAAGCTGCTCGGACAGGGACGCATAAGTGTTTCCACGGCACCAGGGCCAGGTTTTATGCTGGCCACGACCTACTAACTACCTTAACTACAAGCTGCTCGGACAGGGACGCATAAGTGTTTCCACGGCACCAGGGCCAGGTTTTATGCTGGCCACGACCTACTAACTACCTTAACTACAAGCTGCTCGGACAGGGACGCATAAGTGTTTCCACGGCACCAGGGCCAGGTTTTATGCTGGCCACGACCTACTAACTACCTTAACTACAAGCTGCTCGGACAGGGACGCATAAGTGTTTCCACGGCACCAGGGCCAGGTTTTATGCTGGCCACGACCTACTAACTACCTTAACTACAAGCTGCTCGGACAGGGACGCATAAGTGTTTCCACGGCACCAGGGCCAGGTTTTATGCTGGCCACGACCTACTAACTACCTTAACTACAAGCTGCTCGGACAGGGACGCATAAGTGTTTCCACGGCACCAGGGCCAGGTTTTATGCTGGCCACGACCTACTAACTACCTTAACTACAAGCTGCTCGGACAGGGACGCATAAGTGTTTCCACGGCACCAGGGCCAGGTTTTATGCTGGCCACGACCTACTAACTACCTTAACTACAAGCTGCTCGGACAGGGACGCATAAGTGTTTCCACGGCACCAGGGCCAGGTTTTATGCTGGCCACGACCTACTAACTACCTTAACTACAAGCTGCTCGGACAGGGACGCATAAGTGTTTCCACGGCACCAGGGCCAGGTTTTATGCTGGCCACGACCTACTAACTACCTTAACTACAAGCTGCTCGGACAGGGACGCATAAGTGTTTCCACGGCACCAGGGCCAGGTTTTATGCTGGCCACGACCTACTAACTACCTTAACTACAAGCTGCTCGGACAGGGACGCATAAGTGTTTCCACGGCACCAGGGCCAGGTTTTATGCTGGCCACGACCTACTAACTACCTTAACTACAAGCTGCTCGGACAGGGACGCATAAGTGTTTCCACGGCACCAGGGCCAGGTTTTATGCTGGCCACGACCTACTAACTACCTTAACTACAAGCTGCTCGGACAGGGACGCATAAGTCCTTAACTACAAGCTGCTCGGACAGGGACGCATAAGTCCTTAACTACAAGCTGCTCGGACAGGGACGCATAAGTCCTTAACTACAAGCTGCTCGGACAGGGACGCATAAGTCCTTAACTACAAGCTGCTCGGACAGGGACGCATAAGTCCTTAACTACAAGCTGCTCGGACAGGGACGCATAAGTCCTTAACTACAAGCTGCTCGGACAGGGACGCATAAGTCCTTAACTACAAGCTGCTCGGACAGGGACGCATAAGTCCTTAACTACAAGCTGCTCGGACAGGGACGCATAAGTCCTTAACTACAAGCTGCTCGGACAGGGACGCATAAGTCCTTAACTACAAGCTGCTCGGACAGGGACGCATAAGTCCTTAACTACAAGCTGCTCGGACAGGGACGCATAAGTCCTTAACTACAAGCTGCTCGGACAGGGACGCATAAGTCCTTAACTACAAGCTGCTCGGACAGGGACGCATAAGTCCTTAACTACAAGCTGCTCGGGCAGGGACGCATAAGTTCTTAACTACAAGCTGCTCGGACAGGGACGCATAAGTTCTTAACTACAAGCTGCTCGGACAGGGACGCATAAGTTCTTAACTACAAGCTGCTCGGACAGGGACGCATAAGTCCTTAACTACAAGCTGCTCGGACAGGGACGCATAAGTCCTTAACTACAAGCTGCTCGGACAGGGACGCATAAGTCCTTAACTACAAGCTGCTCGGACAGGGACGCATAAGTCCTTAACTACAAGCTGCTCGGACAGGGACGCATAAGTCCTTAACTACAAGCTGCTCGGACAGGGACGCATAAGTGTTTCCACGGCACCAGGGCCAGGTTTTATGCTGGCCACGACCTACTAACTACCTTAACTACAAGCTGCCCGGACAGGGACGCATAAGTGTTTCCACGGCACCAGGGCCAGGTTTTATGCTGGCCACGACCTACTAACTACCTTAACTACAAGCTGCTCGGACAGGGACGCATAAGTGTTTCCACGGCACCAGGGCCAGGTTTTATGCTGGCCACGACCTACTAACTACCTTAACTACAAGCTGCTCGGACAGGGACGCATAAGTGTTTCCACGGCACCAGGGCCAGGTTTTATGCTGGCCACGACCTACTAACTACCTTAACTACAAGCTGCTCGGACAGGGACGCATAAGTGTTTCCACGGCACCAGGGCCAGGTTTTATGCTGGCCACGACCTACTAACTACCTTAACTACAAGCTGCTCGGACAGGGACGCATAAGTGTTTCCACGGCACCAGGGCCAGGTTTTATGCTGGCCACGACCTACTAACTACCTTAACTACAAGCTGCTCGGACAGGGACGCATAAGTGTTTCCACGGCACCAGGGCCAGGTTTTATGCTGGCCACGACCTACTAACTACCTTAACTACAAGCTGCTCGGACAGGGACGCATAAGTGTTTCCACGGCACCAGGGCCAGGTTTTATGCTGGCCACGACCTACTAACTACCTTAACTACAAGCTGCTCGGACAGGGACGCATAAGTGTTTCCACGGCACCAGGGCCAGGTTTTATGCTGGCCACGACCTACTAACTACCTTAACTACAAGCTGCTCGGACAGGGACGCATAAGTGTTTCCACGGCACCAGGGCCAGGTTTTATGCTGGCCACGACCTACTAACTACCTTAACTACAAGCTGCTCGGACAGGGACGCATAAGTGTTTCCACGGCACCAGGGCCAGGTTTTATGCTGGCCACGACCTACTAACTACCTTAACTACAAGCTGCTCGGACAGGGACGCATAAGTCCTTAACTACAAGCTGCTCGGACAGGGACGCATAAGTCCTTAACTACAAGCTGCTCGGACAGGGACGCATAAGTCCTTAACTACAAGCTGCTCGGACAGGGACGCATAAGTCCTTAACTACAAGCTGCTCGGACAGGGACGCATAAGTCCTTAACTACAAGCTGCTCGGACAGGGACGCATAAGTCCTTAACTACAAGCTGCTCGGACAGGGACGCATAAGTCCTTAACTACAAGCTGCTCGGACAGGGACGCATAAGTCCTTAACTACAAGCTGCCCGGACAGGGACGCATAAGTCCTTAACTACAAGCTGCTCGGACAGGGACGCATAAGTCCTTAACTACAAGCTGCTCGGACAGGGACGCATAAGTCCTTAACTACAAGCTGCTCGGACAGGGACGCATAAGTCCTTAACTACAAGCTGCTCGGACAGGGACGCATAAGTCCTTAACTACAAGCTGCTCGGACAGGGACGCATAAGTCCTTAACTACAAGCTGCTCGGACAGGGACGCATAAGTCCTTAACTACAAGCTGCTCGGACAGGGACGCATAAGTCCTTAACTACAAGCTGCTCGGACAGGGACGCATAAGTCCTTAACTACAAGCTGCTCGGACAGGGACGCATAAGTCCTTAACTACAAGCTGCTCGGACAGGGACGCATAAGTCCTTAACTACAAGCTGCTCGGACAGGGACGCATAAGTCCTTAACTACAAGCTGCTCGGACAGGGACGCATAAGTCCTTAACTACAAGCTGCTCGGACAGGGACGCATAAGTCCTTAACTACAAGCTGCTCGGACAGGGACGCATAAGTCCTTAACTACAAGCTGCTCGGACAGGGACGCATAAGTCCTTAACTACAAGCTGCTCGGACAGGGACGCATAAGTCCTTAACTACAAGCTGCTCGGACAGGGACGCATAAGTCCTTAACTACAAGCTGCTCGGACAGGGACGCATAAGTCCTTAACTACAAGCTGCCCGGACAGGGACGCATAAGTCCTTAACTACAAGCTGCTCGGACAGGGACGCATAAGTCCTTAACTACAAGCTGCCCGGACAGGGACGCATAAGTCCTTAACTACAAGCTGCCCGGACAGGGACGCATAAGTCCTTAACTACAAGCTGCCCGGACAGGGACGCATAAGTCCTTAACTACAAGCTGCTCGGACAGGGACGCATAAGTCCTTAACTACAAGCTGCTCGGACAGGGACGCATAAGTCCTTAACTACAAGCTGCCCGGACAGGGACGCATAAGTCCTTAACTACAAGCTGCCCGGACAGGGACGCATAAGTCCTTAACTACAAGCTGCTCGGACAGGGACGCATAAGTCCTTAACTACAAGCTGCTCGGACAGGGACGCATAAGTCCTTAACTACAAGCTGCCCGGACAGGGACGCATAAGTCCTTAACTACAAGCTGCCCGGACAGGGACGCATAAATCCTTAACTACAAGCTGCCCGGACAGGGACGCATAAGTCCTTAACTACAAGCTGCCCGGACAGGGACGCATAAGTCCTTAACTACAAGCTGCTCGGACAGGGACGCATAAGTGTTTCCACGGCACCAGGGCCAGGTTTTATGCTGGCCACGACCTACTAACACATCCTAGTCGTGCGATCTGGGCAACACGTCCCTTCGGGGTCCTGGCTAACGTAGTAGGATCGCTGAGTCTTCCGAAGTCGGAGAGTATCTGCCTGTACGGCGAGGAACCACCAGTCTGCACACCATTAAGCCAGACATGAGACAACGGATACTCACGCAAACCTCAGGTCCGGTATGACATCACATTGATGTTGGACAACAGGATGTCTTCATCCGACATACAGGATTTCACGCTCGAGTTCATAGCCAGCGAACGCAAGCAAGCAAGCAAGCAGCAAGCAAGCAAGCAAGCAAGCCAGCACTGCTGCCTAGTAATTATTATCCATAATACCCAGCGCTTCATGTCGCGCGTGGTGATATAAGTCATCCGCTGACCGAGCGAAATGGAAGGCGTTTGCTCCATCCTCAAAAGACACCCGCTGGTGTGGTCGTTAATGATACCGCAACTATGAAGTTGTGAAGACGAAACGTCTATTTTTCTTTCGTTCGCTTGAAATATGTCTATAACTGCAATGTTGTCTCTTGTATGAATTTAACTGTCTTTTTCTTTAGTTCACACAGCGGTCCATAGAGTTTATTTTCCACTGTCGTCTCTCTAGGCCAGAAGGTTTGCCTAGATATGTTGTATTTTGGCAGTCTTGGAGTATGTCCTCTGCTGTCTGCGACGCCAATCCACATGTGCACATGGCTGATTCGCCAATCTTGAATTTTGTATACACGTGGTTGCGTAATCTATTGTGTCCTGTTCTGAGGCGCAGAATAATGACTTATTCTGGTCTGTCCATGATGTGGTAGTCATCTTGAGCAGGTTTTGGTGGCTTTCTGACTGATTTGTTCATTCTTTTCTTTTGGTGGTATGTAACGGGCACATCAGACTGTTATTCTTTCGCTCCTTCCTTAGCTAATCGATCAGCTCTCTCGTGAAATGTCTATTAAATGAGCTCTCGTTCTCTAACCAAATGTTAATATTAAAAAAAGAAAATAAGAAAAACAAACAGGAATTAACATTGATTGTAACTATACTGGAATAACGCAAATGCTATTTCCAGTACGCATAAACCATAGGAATTATCACACACACACACACACACACACACACACACACACACACACATATATATATATATATATATATATACGTCCGAAAGACAGAGAGAACTAGAGAGAGACAGAGACAAATAGAGATAAAGCGTCAGAGAGACAAGCAGAGTAACAGAGAGAGATATATAGACACAAATAGTGAGACAGAAAGATACATAGAGATACATAGAGACAAACAGACAGACAGAGATACAGAGAGCGATAGAGAAACAAATAGATAGAGATACAGAGAGACAAATAGACAGACAGGGATACAGAGAGCGATTGAGAAACAAATAGAAACACATAGGCACATACACACATACACACACGCATAGAGAGGGAGAGAGAGAGAGAGAGAGAGAGAGAGAGAGAAGAGAGAGAGAGAGAGATTCATGGCGCAATAACCACTGGATTGACGTAAAATCTATTTCCGACATACATAAAACACTGCGAATAATAACTTATAACGCAGTAACTCGGGAATAACGCAAAAGCTATTTCCGGTACACATAAAAACACCAGGAATAACCATTGAAGACGCAATAATTATACCCTACAATGGGGTCAGCATGACCGAATGGATAAGAGCACTGGTTCTTAAACATCCGGTGTGCTGATGCCGAGGTAGCGGGTTCAAATCCTACACCAGTTAGTTGGACTAAAACATTGACTTCTTGTCCTTGACATGGGGACGTAAATTACAAGTACCTCTGAAGTCGGAGTGGGTTCGGCTGATGGCGAGGGACACTGGCAGTAGGGAAAAAGCTAATCCACACTCAAAAATATGTACAGCGATAGAGAGACAAACGCTCCATCCCCCCCCCCCAAGTGGGTCTCTCCCCCCCCCCCCCCCACCATCGGGAGGCTAAGCCAATCACTGAGCTTCGTTCTGGCGTGATTGGCCTTAAGTCCAGTGACCGCCTGAACCATCACACATCCGGTTAATTCCATCCACTGATAGTTGCTCAAAGACGTTTTCAGTCGTACACGGATACAGATAAGTAACTTTAATATTTTCATGTAGTGTTTTTCGTGTGGTGTGTCGGTTTATGTTTGTTTGTTCTGTGCTGACGAAGGCTTTGGCCGCAACGTCCAGTTTGTTACGTGTAATCGTGTTCTAGTCTCGTTTTTCGGTGATTCAATATAATTAGTAGCACATTTATGGACTAGACTGAGTCCAAAGCGAGCGAACGAATTAAAAAAAAAAAAGCTCTTTGCTCACTGGCACTTGAACCTGGCTACAACCACCAGGTTACTGCCAAGCAGCTACAACATACAGACGTCACTTCCCTTCTATCCCGACCTATTGAGGAAGTTATGCTGGGCCCATATCTACTTGACCAAACGGCCCTGTCTGGCTGATGAGGTCAGAATGACGCTGCTCGCTTTGCCCCCCCCCCCCTTCCAGAAACGTGTTTGGTACCAATTCCATACGGCTAGATCGATCCGGGTTGCACGTCACGAAAAATAAAATCCTGCCACGGAGGATTTGAACCGAGAACTACCCAGCAAACAGAGAGTACGCTAGGCAATACACCACTGCGGCTAAATTTGCTTCTGCGTATAATCTAATTTACAACGGTTTCCCATGAATGTTATCAAAGCTGTACTTGACGGGTGACCAGTACCTTTCCTCACATTTTCGCCGAATTACTTAATAGCAGAGATGTTTTACGACTCTTTGTGTATCTTACTATCAAGTTGCTAACAATCAATACCCTAGAAGCATCATCCCGAACAGTATCTCAGCAACACACCAGCTCAAAAACAAATAGGAAATATTATAAAGCAGACACAAAGACTCACCTAAAACGTCGCTACAGCAAGTTAAAAATCCTCAGGTTTACGTTGGCGCCGGTTAAAATTGATTAATATTATCCCTTACACAGCAAGCAAACGATAAGGGGAGACGAGGTGACAAACATCTCTTCAGCGCTAACTCGACGCCCAGGGAGAGAAAATCAGGTCACGAATACTACAAACTCTTAAACCAGTAACAAGACTATAATGATTCACTGTGTGGGCAGATATGCCGTTTTCATTCTGAACTTTTTTGTGTTCTTAAACACAGCTTGCTAAGTCAAACTTAACCCAGTGCGGTATAAAGAAGAGAACTTGCAGATATACAAGCAGCTTTCATTTTCCGCAGGGCTAAACTAGATAGGTTGCTTGTTGTAAAGTTAGCTATTCTATGGCTATTAAAATCAGAGTTGGTTATGCCTGGGGTTGTTGTAGACAGGGGGATCAGCGGGGATTCAAATAAGAGAGTTTGGGTGGGGGGTGTGGTCGGGAACAATGGCGTGGCGTTGTTGTACTTGTTCCAGGTTTTGTTAATGTTTTATGCCGACTTTTATTTGTGATCTTAGAGAGAGGGATTTTTTCGGCTGTCCAATTTGGCAAATGTAGAGTGGATACAAGAAAAAAGGAGAGGGTAGAAGTGGGGTTGTAGGATGGTGTAAGGGAAGCGGGTTGTCAGACACCGAGGTAAGCTGCTGGGTTACAGATTAAAGATTGGGGGAAGGTTTAGGGGAAAGGGGTTGTCAGACGCCGATGTACGCTGGTGGGTTAGAGATAAAAGATTGGGGGATGGGGTAAAGGAAAACGGGTTGTCAGACGCTGAGGTAAGCTGGTAGGTTAGAGTTTAAAGAATGTGGGAAGGTGTAGGGGAAAGGGGTTGTCAGACGCTGAGGTAAGCTGCTAGGTTAGAGATTAAAGACTGGGAGAAGGTGTAGGGGAAAGGGGTTGTCAGACGCTGAGGTAAGCTGGTAGGTTAGAGTTTAAAGAATGGGGGAAGGTGTAGGGAAAAAAGGTTGACAGACGCTGGGTAAGCTGGTAGGTTAGAAATTAAAGGTTGGAGAATGGTGTAAGGGAAATGGGTTGTCAGACGCGGAGGTAAGCTGGTAGATTAGAAATTAAAGAAACAGGTATTGAGAGACCGAGTGCGTAGACATGTGGTAGTTCCGGTGGGGTGTGAAATGGTCCGTCTTCACATATTCTAAATCGTGGGGTGTTTAATTCCAATTCGCACCCACACTTTCCCAGATAATTATGAAAGTTGAATGGTATCGGTTGTTATTAGTTTAGTTTAGTTTAGTTTAGTCGATGGATCAACATCACGGCACACGAGTGTAACCCATAAGTGCTCCGTTCTTCTCCTAACTCAAACCTGAGTTTGGAGAAACTCAGCTCAGTGCACGAACTCCGTAGCACGGTAAGAGAATCGAACCTCACTGGTCGGAAACTTACGTCCTCGCACAATGGGTGTTGAACCCACGGCACTGTGGATTTTGAACCTAGGCCATTCTGGGTGTTAAATCTATAACACTGTAAGTGTTAAACCCAAATCTCTGTGGATGTTGAACCCAGATCCCTGTGGGTGTTGAACCCAGACATGTGTGTGCTGAACCCATGGCACAGTCGGTGTTGAACCCAAACCCCCGTGGGTGTTGAAGCTAGACAGCTGTGGGTGGCGAACCCATGGCACTGTGGGTGGTGAACTCATGGCACTGTGGGTGGTGAACTCATGGCACTGTGGGTGGTGAACTCATGGCACTGTGGATGTTGAACTCAGACCCATGTGGGAGTTTGACCCATGGCAATGTTGGTGCAAGTGATCTCAAGACAAAGAGGCAAATCATATTTGTTATACTCAGAGAATGAGAGACATACGGAGACACAGAGTGGAAAGGACAGATAGCGGGAGAGAGAGAGAGAGAGAGAGAGAGAGAGAGAGAGAGAGAGGGGGGGGGGGTAGACAGTGAGAGACAGTGTGAGAGACGCAGAGAGAGATGGATAGAGATAGCGAGCAAGTAAGAGATAGCGAGAGAGAGTGGGGGGGGGGGGGGGACAAAGACCGAGAGATAGACAGAGAGCGAGAGAAAAATAGGAGAGAGACAGAGAACGAGAAATAGACAGAGACCGAGAGAGAACCGCGAGGGAGAGAGATAGTCAAAGAGAAACAGACAGGGAGAGAGAGAGAGAGAGAGAGAGAGAGAGAGAGAGAGAGAGAGAGAGAGAGAGAGAGAGAGAGAGAGAGAGCGAGAAATATACACAGGATTTCTTCTTCTTCTTCTTCGTTCATCCGGAGTTTTTTTTCGGATGTGATTGCGTTGTGCCTGTTTACAGCAGAGCTGCGTTCTTGCGCCGTTAGGCCGCCACATCCGACTTCTGCGGGCATTTGTTGAAAGGGTTAACCTTCCCGGGGGTTTCTTAGGACGTTTGACTCTCACTGTTGTGGTGTTATCCCCCATCCCAGCTGGTCCATATAGAACAGCCAAAGATCCTGGTCAGCCCTCAAGGGAAGGCAGGGGCAGACCATGGGCATTCCCCGCCATCCAAGGAGGCTTCCATACTTGCAGAGCCGATACATAGTGCTCTGGTACTGGGCTCACCCAAGGAATCGTCACGTCCTGCACATGGCTGCTTAGCCTCACTTCCGTATATTGGGCCTTCCGTTCACCATAGGCTGTTCTTCCGGAAACCAGAAGTATGCAGTCTGCAGATGACATCCACACAGTGAGCTTTCGATTCGGACTTTCCACGTAATGGATTTGCTATCCAAGCAATATTCCATTTCATGCCACTAGGACACTTTTCCACCTTTTATGAAGCCCATACAATGGGCTTTTGATTCGGACTTTCCACGTAATGGATTTGCTATCCAAGCAATATTCCATTTCGTGCCACTAGGACACTTTTCCACCTTTTATGAAGCCCACACAGCGAGCTTTCGATTTGGACTTTCCACATAATGAATTTGCTATCCAAGCAATATTCCATTTCATGCCTCTGGGTCTTCATGCACCTTTAAATGTCAACCTGTATGTAGTTAAAGTAAGCTGCGGTCAACTTGAGCTTGTTGATATCTCCATAGAGCTTGTCCTCAAATGAAGCAGGTGTGGGCCAAAATATCTTTCTCTGTTCTGCATACGTTGGGCAATCCTGCAGCAAATGTTTTGCTGTCATTTTTCCAGTTCTACAATTACATTCATCAGTATCTCCTATCTTTAGTTTATTGAACAAGTGGTATTTCAGCCTGTTATGTCCTGTGCGGAGTCTGAAGATTGCTACTTGTTCTCTTCGGTCGAGTTTGTAATATGCATCATCCTTCTGATGGCCTGGATGCTCAGATTCCCATTTGGTTCTATAAGTGCTTTTTATCAACCTCTTTGCCTCATTATAGGTTATGTCTATGTCAGGCTGTGGTAGTCGTCCGCCCTCTTTTGCCAGTCTGTCAGCCTCTTCGTTTCCAGGTATACTGCAATGTGATGGGATCCACTGTATTACAACTTTTTTGGATTTCTGGCATAGACCATGGAGTGCTGCTCTTAGGTCAGTTAGTTCTGTGCTGTTATTGCTCTTGAGTATTGAGACAGCTGACTTTGCATCTGTGAAGATAGCTATTTGCTTCTCTTTATTTTCCTCCATCAGGAGCATTTCTGCTGCAGTTTTCAAAGCCTCTACCTCCGCTTTGAAGTTACTTGAAAATTTTCCAGTTGCCATTGAATGTGTTTTTTTCACTCCATTTTTTAAATTTAGGAGAATTACTCCTCCTCCATTCTCTATTGAATTTTTGGCTGATCCATCTGTATATGCATGGGTCCAATTCCTGCTTGAATAATGTTCTTTTATGTAGTTTAGGGTTATTTCTCTTCTTTCGGTTTCATGCTGAGTGTTCTTTTTCTCAATACCAGGAATGTTTTCTATCATCTCAGGCAGTTGCTGCTGTCTCCAAGCTGGGAAGTTGTGTGCATTGTGTATGGGCTTGACTGTTGATATGTTAAGTATAGGATCTGCCCTAATCCTTCGTTTTGCAGTTTCTACAAAGTTGCTACGCTTCAGTCTTCCCTTTCCAAAACCATTAAATCTGTTGTACATAGGGTGGTCTGTCAATCTTCTAAATTTTTCTGCTTGTTGCTGGGCTCTGCTATCTCTTCTATCCTGCATTGGTTGTAAACAAGTGATCTTTTCTAGTTCATTAATAGGCGTTGTCTTCAGGCTTCCAGTTATGATTCGCATTCCTTGGTTTTGGACTCTACTTATTTTGTTAAAGTTTGACTTAGCTGCTGTTGCCCAAGCTGCAATGCCATATTCCAGTACTGGCCTCACCCGTCCAGTATATAACTTCTTGAGAACTTTCTCATCTGCTCCCCACGTTGTACCAGCAAGCTTTTTCATGATTGCCATTCTCTGCCTTGCTCTTGTTCGATTTTTCTCAACCCGTGTCTTCCGTGTCAGGCGACGATCAAAGGTGACTCCTAAATAGTTTGGATTTTCTTCATGGCGCAATATTTTTCCATTCAATACCAGATTAGGTTGCTGAGTTTTATTTGAGAGGGAGAACACTGTGCATGTTGTTTTCTCCTCACTTATCTTCACTAGCCATGATTTTGACCAGTCCTCTAGCGCTAATAAGGCTTGCTGTATTCTGCTGTTAGCTGTACTAATATATTCTTCAGATGTCCATATGGCTAGGTCATCTGCAAAGGAGGATGTGTGTACTCTGGCTGGAAAATTTTCTGTGATGTCATTTATATATGCTAGGAATAATGTTGGTGAAAGAACTCCTCCTTGGGGGACACCTTGCTCCAGCAGCATCATTTTGCTTGTTTGTCCTTGTACTTTTGTCCTGGCAGTTCTGTTCTCAAGGTAGTGGCTGATCCATTTATACATTTTTCCACAAACATGCATGTTTTGCAGTTTTACTTTCAGTCCTTCCTTCCATACTTTATCAAATGCTTTTTCTAAATCTATCCAGACTACTAGTGTGTGCTTTTTCTCTTGGAAGGCATCCTCTATTTCCTGAGCTATATAGGTTATTTGATCTTCAGTGGATCTGTATTTTCTGAATCCTGCTTGGTGTGGTGTTAAGAGTTTGTTTTCTTCCAGATGCCATGTTAGCCTGCCATTGATAATGCGTTCCATTAATTTTCCTACACAGCTAAGTAGACTGATAGGTCGATAGCCATTTGGTTCTTCCAGGTCTTTTCCTTTCTTTGGGACTGGTATTAGTATAGCTTCCTTCCATGCCTGTGGGACTATTCCTCTCTTCCAGCTGTTATTTAGGACTGCTAGTAGTTTCTTCTTTGCCTTGGTGCCTAGTCCTATTAGCATTTCATTTGTGATTCCATCCTTTCCTGGTGATTTCTTCTTTTTTAGGGTAATCATTGCCTGTTCCATTTCTTCCATTGTTAGATTTGCCATCATATATTCTGCTGCTGTCTCTGTATTTCTATGATGTATCTGTTTGTCTTTGATTGCTTTCTTCTGTTCGGTTGTAATATCAATGTGGTTTGCATTTGCATAGTGTTCCATTAGTGCATTTGCAGCCTTTTTGCCTGTAAGCAAGGCATTTCCTTGTTTAATTGTTATTTGTTTGTTTCTAGGTCCTTCATTGTTCATGGCTTTCACTAGTTTCCATAGTTTGTTTCCATCCCTGTCAAAATTTAGGTTTTCTGTTTTTTCCCTCCAACAATCTCTTGTTGTTTGATTTACTGTTCTTTTATATTTTGCTGAGATGGCTTTGAGAGAGATGTTTGCTTCAATTGTTTGTTCTCTCTCTGCTGTCTTCCTGGCATCTTCAACTTTGTCCTCCAAACTTTGTAGTTCTTCAGTCCAGTATGGTTTGTAATTTTTCCTCGCTCCTCTTGGAATGGACTCAGTGGCTGCCTGTATTATCGCTCTGTTTAGACTTTCCACCATTTGCTTTATGTTGCCATATCGTGTATTTATGTTTTCACAATATTTGTCTGTTAGTATGGCAAATCTGTCCCAATCTGCTCGTTTGTAATTCCAGCGGGGCAAGGGCTTTTGCTCCTGTGGAACATACTCCATATTCATTTCAAGCTTGATTGGTCTGTGGTCACTACCTGCTAATTGGTCCAGCACATGGCGATCGATTTTGTGGAGGATGTCTCCTGTGCAGAAAGCTAAGTCTGGAGTAGAAGTGGTAAGCCATCTTCTGGAGTAGAAGCTCGGTGTGTCATCCGCTTTGTTGAGTAGATGGAGATTTGAGTCTATTTCCCAGTCCTCCAATTCATCTCCTCTTTTGTCAGTATCTGGGTATCCCCATCTTTCTGAACGGCTATTAAAGTCTCCGACAATGATGCAGTTTGTGTCAGTTATTTTCATGTTTGAGAGTGTAAGGTCCTTATCTGCTGGGCTATACAGATTGTAGATTCTTATTTTCACGTCCTTTATCATTATATCAACACCTATAATTTCTGTTTGGTTGTCAGAGATCACAGATACTTCGCTGCAAGGTATTGTATTTCGTGTAAGTATTAGAACTCCTCCTTTGTGTCCTTCGCGGTCGAAACGTGTGGCCTGATATCCTCTGACTGAGAATTTGTGATTGGCGTTGAGGTGTGTCTCTTGAATGCATGCCACATCTATTCTATCTTTATGAAGACGCTGTGTTAGGGAGTCTTTCTTCTTGTAAACTCCTTCGGCATTCCACTGTAGTATGTTGAGTGTCCGGGGTATTTGGTCAATAGCTCTTAACCTACTCCTCTGTGCCTTGACTCCACAGCACAGGGGAAGGTGACCACCAGTAGTCATGGGTGGACCCCCTCGAGGCAGGGGGCCCGGCACTATCACCGCCTGATGGGACTTCACGGGATTAGCACCATATCGATTAATTTAAACAGGATTTGATTTTGTCGATGTTAATTTGCATGCGGTTTTCATTGCTTCGTCTAGTAAGATTATGAAGTTCTTTTTGTAAAGAACCTTCTAATTCAATACGGGTCTCTAGACTAGTATATATAGTACAGTCGTTTGCAAATAGATCATACGTAGTATTGAGATATAAAGGAATATCGTTAACATAAACTGCAAAAAGCAGTGGACCTAGTATTGAACCCTGGGGCACACCAATATTAATCTGTGTGGGTTGTAATAAACAGCAGGTTCACACTAGTTTTCATTTATTTAACAACATCGGCCATCGAGTGCCGATTAATGGAGAAATATTTGAAGTTGACCACGGTGTTCTCATATGACCAATTCGCCTTAAGGTGTGTAGAATTTTCTTTTGTTTACCATTTGTGGAACAACAGCAAGTGGTGGATTTGTCTTCTTATGGTAAATGTCATGTGGCTTGGTGCCCACAGCCTTCTGTCTGGTGTACTACCAACCTTCTTATACTCCATGCCTTGTGGCGTTGGTGATCATGTCTGTCCACAACCTTCTGTGTCCTGTACTGCCAATCTTCTTATAGTCCATGCCGTGTGGCGTTGGTGATCATGTCTGCCAACAACCGTATGTCTCCTGTACTGCCAACCTTCTTATAGTCACGCTGTGTGGCGTTGGTGATCATGTCTGTCCACGACCTTATGTCTCCTGTACTCCAATCTTTTTATAGTCCATGCCGCGTGGCGTTGGTGATCTTGTCTGCCCACCATCTTCTGTCTCCTGTACTGCAGTCTTCGTATAATCCACGTCATGTGGCGTTAGTGATCATGTCTGTCCACAACCTTCTGTCTCGTGTGCTGCGAGTCTTTCCTGGTACAGTACTGATGTTCCTCCATGATATGATGTCAAACTGTACAGTATCGTCTGTCTTGGTCTCTCCCTGCCTCTGTGTGTGTGTGTAGGTGCGGATGTGTGGGTTGGCGGGGAGATGTGTGTGTGGATGAGAATGTGTGCTTGGCTGGGTGGTGGAGGATATGTGGGTGGGCGAGTGTGTGTGTGGGTATGGGACGGGTTGGGAGATGTCTGTAGGTCGGGGATGTGTGTGGGTGGGGGTGGGCGGGTTGATGCATGTATGGATGCCTGTGTTGTGTGTGTGTGGGTGGGGGATGTGTATGGGTGGATGTGTGTGGGTGGTGGATGGGTTGGGTCATGTATGTGTGAACTGGGGGTGTGCGTGGGTGGATAGAGGATGTTTGTATGGGGGATTTGTGGTGGGTGGGAGATGTGTGCATAGGTGGGGGATGTGTGTCATAACATGGTAAAATGCATTGTTTAATGTTTACAACATTCATTTGACAATGTGTTGTTTTTTCTCTCTATGTGAATGTATCATGCTCTATTGATGAACGAAAGATGAGTGATTGGAAGGGCCGAATGTAAGATGGGCCTGCGTGCCCAATGTGTTACCCTTTGAAAATAAAGTTTGTTTGTTCGTTCGTTCGTTCTCCCACCAGTTCTCTTTGAGAACAAACTTCTTTACAGAGTTTTTTCTTTCTCTCGCTTTGGACTCACTCGTCGTCCATGCACGTGCTACTACGTCTAGTGCACCGGACTGATTTGTGTGTGTTGATTAGCTGCCTCAATTACCACGTGCCTCGTCTTCAGGCGAACCCACTCCGATTTCTAAGGTGCTTATAATTTACGTCCTCATACCTAGGAGGAGAAGTCAACAATTTAGTCCAACTTACCAGTGTAGGGGTTGGACCCGGTGCCTCGGCATCAGCACACCGGAAGTCACAGTGTATATATATATATGTGCATTGCTCCTTCTGGCCGTCCATTGTGTTCTCATATTCTTTTTAAAACCAATCTTCTCAGCGTGCACATCATTTCTCATTTGTCTGGTAATTGGTTGTTTTATAGATTGGTTGGTTGGCTGGTTGGTTGATTGATTGTTTGGTTAATTAACTGGTTGGCTGTTTGATTTATGTTTTGCTGTTGATTGGTTTGTTCATTGTTTGAGTAATTGATTGTTTGATTAATTGGATGGTTGGACGTTGGTTGGCTGGTTGGTTGGTTGGTTGGTTGGTTGGTTGGTTGGTTGGTTGTTTGGTTCGTTCGTTGGTTCGTTGGTTGGTTCGTTCGTTGTTTGGTTGGTTGGTTGGTTCGTTCGTTGTTTGGTTGTTTGGTTGGTCGGTCGGTTGACTGAGTGGTTGGTTGGTTGGTTGGTCGGTTGACTGAGTGGTTGGTCGGTTGACTGAGTGGTTGGTTGGTTGACTGAGTGGTTGGCCGGTTGACTGAGTGGTTGGTCGGTTGACTGAGTGGTTGGTTGGTTGACTGAGTGGTTGGTCGGTTGACTGAAAGGTTGGTCGGTTGACTGAGTGGTTGGTTGGTTGACTTATTGGATGGTTGGTTGACTAATTGGTTTGTTGGTTGATTGATTTGTTGGTTGGTTGACTGATTGTTTGGTTGGCTGGACTATTGTGTGGTTGGTTCATTGCTTGATAATTAGATGGTTGGGCGATTGGTTGGTTGGTTGATTGGCAGGTTAAACAATTCGCTGGTTGATTAGACCTATGATGGCTTGGTTGACTGGTTGGTTGTTTGATTAACAGAGTGATTGATTTATGGGTTGACACAACTCTTACAACAAAACGCCATGAATTTAACAAACACAACAGATGGGTTGGTTGGTTGAGAGAAGATCAGTTTGTTGATTTGGTGGTTGGTACATTTATGGTTGGTTTTAGTTTAGTTATTATTTTAGTTGGTTGGCTGGTCTGTTGGTTTGTTGGTTGACTGGTTAGTTTAGTTATTTGGTTAGTTGGTTGGCTGGTTGGTTTGTTTCTTGGTTGGCTGTTTAGTTCTTCGTTAAGTTGGTTGAAAATACTCTAAAACACCCAGTTTTAACTCTTTAAGCCCGATATACAGACAATCAAGTTGTCTGAAGCCCGAAAAGAGCTTGCATCTATTGGGCAAACAACTGTCTCCCCATCTGGTACTAAAGTACCATCACCACAGGAACTGTGTTACAGATGTCTTCCTGCCCTATCTAAAATCAGGAACTAGCGGGGTGTGCAAGTCTGGTGGTCGCCATTTCACATCTAAGCAGAGGCTTATTTGGATGCAACCAGGTGACATCCAGTGACATTCATCACAGAACAACGGCCTGGCGGCCATTAGGCCTAAAGTCAATACAGTTACCTCTATGAGTTTCAGGCATTCCCTTGTCGGCAGACTCCGATCCAATGTGCATGGAACTGACACACGAAAGGACAACAAAACGGCAGAGATTGTACAAGCTTTCTTTTTCCGATGACGCAATCAGAGTGCAAACATGGCGTCTCTTTGTGTGTACTCTCATGCTATGAAGTCGATACAGTATCAATATTAATCTCCTCGGCTCGTTGGCCGGGAAAACAACTGTACCTGGTGGGGTGAGCGAGTCGGACAGGTAGAAAACGCTTATTGCTGCGTTGTGGGAGATGAAAGCCTACTACACTCAACGCTTCACACATTACAGACGGTGTTCAGTCTTTCCAGGACACTGGAGTGGGTCAACATGTAACAGGCATCTGTTGCGGAATAGTTTGGAAATATGCATTCCGACTTTGACTACACAGAGTTCTTTCTTTCTTTCTTTCTTTCTTTCTTTCTTTCTTTCTTTCTTTCTGTCTTTCTTTCTGTCTGTCTGTCTGTCTTTCTTTCTTTCTGTCTGTCTGTCTTTCTTTCTTTCTTTCTGTGTTTCGAACGCGGGTATTCGTGATTACGAACTGCGTCCGTCACGCCTTCGCCACGGAGCATGATTGTCATATGGTGCCAGCGCCATCATTGTAATAAAGCAAAAGGTATGGGGTGGGTGCACACAGTGAACATCTGGGGTTGGAATTAAATTGTAACAAGACACAGGTTATGGTCGTCACTAGGAAGAACGAAGTACCACAATGTAATATACAAGTAAATGGGAATATTCTTCAACAAGTGAATCGGTACAGTTATCTCGGAACAGTCATAACATCTGATGGGAGATGCCTTGAAGAGATTAAAACAAAAATCACCATGGCGAAAGTAGCCTTTAGCAAGATGAAAAACATACTGACCAATCAAAAGATATCAATAGAAACGAGAAAAGGAGTGTTGAGGTGCTACATAGAGCCTGTACTTTTATATGGATGTGAAGCTTGGACACTGTGCAGTCAAGCTGAAAAACATCTGATGGATGTAGAAATGTGGTTTCTGAGGAAACTGCAAAGAATTCCATGGACAGACAGAAAAGCCAATGACCAAGTACTACAGGAGACAAATGAAAATCGTAAATTGATTAGAGAAATTAGACGTAGACAGTCAAATCTTTTTAGACATGTTATGAGAAGACATGAATTGGAGAACTTGGTGACAACTGGCAAGATCGGACGGAACAGACCAAGGGGAAGACTGAGAAGTAAATACCTGGATGGCTTGGCCACATGGCATGGTAGAGACAGGAACACGGAGCTGATCCGTGACTCTGGCGATCGAGTTAAATGGCGAGTCATGACCGCCCATGCTTTCCGGCATGGCACATGATGGATGGATGCGATGGGTGGTGTGGTCAATACCACATCGGTCGGCTTTACTTACCTGGTCAATTAACAAATTAGTCACCGATCTGATGGGGGTTCGAACACATGGCCGCCGAGTGGACAGGCAAGCGTCATAGTCTGATCACTACGGCGGCTCACACGCTACACAGTGCCGTTTGGTGTGAGTGTTTGTTGCAGGTGGGAAAAACCAGCAGAAATTGTAACAAGGTGGGTGTGCGCTGATGTCTGTTGGCGTGTGTGTGTGTGTGTGTGTGTGTTTGAGAGAGGGCGTGAGTGAGCTTGTGTGTGTGTGGGGGGGGGGGTGTGCGTGTGTGAACGTGTGTGTGGATCGGTGGGCAGATGTTTGTAGTATATGGACACGCAAGTGTGTGAGTGTGTGTGTGTGTGTGTGTGCGTGTGTGTGTGTGTTTGAGAGAGGGCGTGAGTGAGCTTGTGTGTGTGTGTGTGTGTGTGTGTGTGTGCGTGTGTGTGTGTGTTTGAGAGAGGGCGTGAGTGAGCTTGTGTGTGTGTGTGTGGGGGGGGGGGGCAGGGGTGTGCGTGTGTGAACGTGTGTGTGGATCGGTGGGCAGATGTTTGTAGTATATGGACACGCAAGTGTGTGTGTGTGTGTGTGTGTGTGTGTGTGCGTGTGAGTGTGTGTATGTGCCAGTAGTGTATGGGAACGCGAGTGCTTGTGTGTGTGTGGTTGTGTGTCTTTGTGTGTCTTTGTTTGTGTGGCTGTGTGTGTTTGTTTGTTTGCATGTGTGTGTGTATATGTGTGTATGTGCGTGTTTATGTGTCTGTATGTGTGTGTTTATCTGTGTGTGTTTGTCTGTGTGTGTTTGTCTGTGTGTTCGTGTGTTTGTCTGAATTTATGTCTTTGTGACTGTGTGTGCGCGCGAGCGTGTGTGTGTGTGTGTGTGTGCGTGTATGTGTGTGTGCATGAAGCCAGACCTGGATACATAACATAATTAATCACCAGTTACCGCGGAATGCACCTGAACTGTGCGCTACCCCAGCTGACTTACAACTGCAGTTGTTACTTAATGTCTCTGGGGTGCTGCCTGGCCTGTCATTTATCACATCATCATCACAGACAGGTAGATATAGCCCATTTACCTGTGTAAAACTGTCATAGTTAATTCACCGCTTCCCTAGTAAGTAGTCACCCAGTAAGGTGGAGAAAGGAATGTTTCGTTTGGAATGGCTAACCTCGCTTCAGAGGTCACAGATTGTAAGAATTGTATGGATAGTTGACCCCGGCCATGCGGGAGTGCGGGAGGAATGAGCAGGCTGATAGGCTGGCAGGGAATGCACATATCAGTGGTAGATTATTTATGGACAAGGGAGATGTGGTCGAGCACCTGTGGAACCAGATGGAGAGGGCGGGAGAACAGATTGAGAACCCGTATGTGGACATAATTATAGTGCGGGGGATTTCCAGCTGTTCTGGAAGAATATCAAAACCGAGAGGGGAGACAAGGAGAACTGTCGATCAGATAGCAGCGGGAACGATTAGTGGTATCACTCTTCGCTGGCTGTTGAACGAAGAGACGGAGCGCGGATGGATTGAGTGCAGTGATGTCGGTTCTTAGCTCAACTCAACTCAGTCTCCCAGGCAGCCATAGTTCTTAAGTTGTCCTCTTGTATAGGGGAAGTCTATTTGGTAAATAAGTAAAGTACCTTCAGTTGTCCTTTTGTATTTTGGAAGTCTATTTGTATGTAAGCAAAGTACCTTCAGTTGTCCTCTTGTATATGGGAAGTTTATTTGGTAAGTAAGCAAAGTACCTTCAGTTGTCCTCTTGTATATGGGTAGTCTATTTGGTAAGTAAGCAAAGTACCTTCAGTTGTCCTCTTGTATATGGGAAGTTTATTTGGTAAGTAAGCAAAGTACCTTCAGTTGTCCTCTTGTATATGGGAAGTCTATTTGGTAAGTAAGTAAAGTACCTTCAGTTGTCCTCTTGTATATGGGAAGTTTATTTGGTAAGTAAGCAAAGTACCTTCAGTTGTCCTCTTGTATATGGGAAGTCTATTTGGTAAGTAAGCAAAGTACCTTCAGTTGTCCTCTTGTATATGGGAAGTCCATTTGGTAAGTAAGCAAAGTACTTTCAGTTGTCCTCTTGCAACATGTATTGTTTGACGAGGCTTTGCATTCTTGTTCTCCGCTAATACACCAGCAGGGCTCAGATAACAAACTGACACATCATAACGACAAAACTTCAACTACGCGAGCACTTCAAATGAAACCCGTAAACGATGTGTGCGTGTGTGCGCATGCTCGCGCATGTGTGTGTGTGTGTGTGTGTGTCTGTCTGTCTGTCTGTCTGTCTGTCTGTCTGTCTGTGCGTGTGTGAATATATTGTTAAAAGTACAGTACAAATGTATCATATCTCGATGTAGTCACCACTGCGTTCAATGCAAGTCCCCCCAGCGCCGATAAAGTGTTTGGATTCCTGGAGACACAAAAACTCTCTTGGCCGCGTGTGTAACCACTCATGCACCACCTACTGTACCTCTTCATCGGACCGAACAGTTTTGAAACTTCCCACTTCACTCATACACTTGCTGGACTGACAGGCATACATCACCATACTGGACCTTCATTTGCCGATGAATTTCTATAGGTTTCACCCCTTCACTGATCACACAACGGACATCAGAACGCTGCTCCTTTTTGGTGCATGTCTAAAGTTGGACGGTCATCTTTGAAGTATCCTTATGACGTCACCATGTTCGTCTGAACCGTGATGTCACGTTCTGAACCCTCTTGACATCCTTAACAACAATATTGACAGGTTACAAAAGACAATTGCGTGGTTATTGTAATTCCTACCTCACTTTTAAGGTTTCTATTTGAAGCCCCCTCGTACAAAGAAGCGGTGGGTCCTTATACGGACTAGTTCTTTTCAAGACTACCACCCGAGAAGAGCGACTCTGGCCAGTCAAAGAAGTATACCAGGACACAGGACAGACCTAACCACCCCAACCGTAATCTTCATAAGGGTTGAACACCAGTGAGACGACAACAACGCCAACAACAGATAAAACTGTGGGATACGTTCATCAATGTTGGTGGAAATTATCTTGAGAAATAAAGGGACAATGTATGTATACAAATAAACTGGTTTCAAGTTGTTATAATAGTTAGTTATTTCTCTACAGCCATTTGTGACTTGCTTATTGACTTACCCGCGTGTAACTGTTTACTCAAAATAAAGGACATGCAAGTAACTTTTAATACGCCAACCAGCACTGTGACGAAGGGGTTAATTCGCAATCCTACATACCACGTTCGAAACACAGCTGCAGGCGATTTGGGAGTAGACGCCTTCTGTTGGTTTTTATTAAAATGGTATGAGTGCTGGTTATTCAGAAAGCAATGGCAAACTACTGAACGTAAACTTGTCAAGAAATCACAAATAGCCAAATAGTGATGGGGTTGACTGCGACGTTCTGTAAAGGAAATACAACTAACTTAACTCAAATTAGAAGAGGAGAGTCCACATTCTTTGTGCATACCATGAGAAGGGGGAGGCTGGAGTATGTCGTCACAACGGGAAAATGGGGGTAGGTGGGGAGGAGACAGGAGGAGACCAAGAGTGAAGCTGGTGGACATTTTCACGTCATGTTATTGAGGAACATAACATTATCATCTTCCATTTTTGCCATCAAGAGGCGTGGGGAGGAATAGTTGGCGCTCCATCCATTTGTTCAATGAGTGCCTGCCTGCCTGTCGTGGGCTCGAACCCGCTTCGAGCAGATATTACCAATTGATCTGTGCTCCCTGGCCAACCCCAGCCTATAATGGGTCTGAGGAAATGGCTTGGGAAGTGATGGCGGCCGGTGTCAGACTAACCACGTGCCCCGCAGAACGCCGTGACGTCTACACAAACATGGATACAGCACCGCGTGCCCAATACGCATTGAGACATGTAAAAATTCTTTACTTTAAATTTACTTTACTTTACTTTACTTTACTTTACTTTACTTTACTTTACTTTACTTTGCTTTACTTTACTTTACTTACACCAAGATGTGATACCAATACATGCCTACTGACATACACCAAGATGTGATAGTAATACATGTCTACTGACTTACACCAAGATGTGATAGTAATACATGTCTACTGACTTACACCAAGATGTGATAGCAATACATGCCTACTGACTTACACCAAGATGTGATAGCAATACATGCCTACTGACTTACACCAAGATGTGATAGTAATACATGTCTACTGACTTACACCAAGATGTGATAGTAATACATGTCTACTGACTTACACCAAGATGTGATACCAATACATGTCTACTGACTTACACCAAGATGTGATAGTAATAGATGTCTACTGACTTACACCAAGATGTGATAGTAATACATGCCTGCACACTTACACCAAGATGTGATAGTAATACATGCCTACTGACTTACACCAAGATGTGATAGTAATACATGTCTACTAACTTACACCAAGATGTGATAGTAATACATGTCTACTGACTTACACCAAGATGTGATAGTAATACATGTCTACTGACTTACACCAAGATGTGATACCAATACATGTCTACTGACTTACACCAAGATGTGATACCAATACATGTCTACTGACTTACACCAAGATGTGATACCAATACATGTCTACTGACTTACACCACGATGTGATACCAATACATGTCTACTGACTTACACCAAGATGTGATAGTAATACATGTCTACTGACTTACACCAAGATGTGATAGTAATACATGCCTACTGACTTACACCAAAATGTGATAGTAATACATGTCTACTGACTTACACCAAGATGTGATAGTAATACATGTCTACTGACTTACACCAAGATGTGATAGTAATACATGCCTACTGACTTACACCAAGATGTGATAGTAATACATGTCTACTGACTTACACCAAGATGTGATAGTAATACATGCCTACTGACTTACACCAAGATGTGATAGTAATACATGCCTACTGACTTACACCAAGATGTGATAGTAATACATGTCTACTGACTTACACCAAGATGTGATAGTAATACATGCCTACTGACTTACACCAAGATGTGATAGTAATATATGTCTACTGACTTACACCAAGATGTGATACCAATACATGTCTACTGACTTACACCAAGATGTGATAGTAATACATGCCTGCACACTTACACTAAGATGTGATAGTAATACATGCCTACTGACTTACACCAAGATGTGATAGTAATACATGTCTACTGACTTACACCAAGATGTGATAGTAATACATGTCTACTGACGTACACCAAGATGTGATAGTAATACATGCCTACTGACTTACACCAAGATGTGATAGTAATACATGCCTACTGACTTACACCAAGATGTGATAGTAATACATGCCTACTGACTTACACCAAGATGTGATAGTAATACATGTCTACTGACTTACACCAAGATGTGATAGTAATACATGTCTACTGACTTACACCAAGATGTGATAGTAATACATGCCTGCTGACTTACACCAAGATGTGATAGTAATACATGTCTACTGACTTACACCAAGATGTGATAGTAATACATGTCTACTGACTTACACCAAGATGTGATAACAATACATGATGACCAAGATGATGTTGACAAATACTAAACAAATTGCCTGTTTTCCACATAGCACCCCCTCCCCACCTCCCCGCACAGTCACTTGGAGAGAGAGAGAGAGAGAGAGAGAGAGAGAGAGAGAGAGAGAGAGAGAGAGAGAGAGAATGAAAGAACGAATTTATTTTCAAAGGGTCACAAATTGGGCGTGCAGGCCCGTCTTACATTCGGCCCTTCCAATCACTCATGTTTCGTTCATCATTGTGCATGCTACATTCACATAGAGAAAAAGAAAGTTGTCAAATTAGTGTTGTAAACATAAACAATGCATATTACCGTGTTTTGTGACAGGCAGGCAGGCAGAAACACATACACACACACATTCATAAACACCCCTGCATACAATCCTGCATACACACTGAACTGAGAGAGATGGAGCGTTTGTTAGTGAGTTTGTGATTGTGAGTGGGTGTTTATGCGAAGGAGTGTGTATTTGTGTGTTATTGATTGGGTGCATAACTGTAAGTTAGTGTAAATAATGTAAGTATATATGCAGATATGTTTGGTTGTGTTTATGCATGTGCGTGTGTATGTGTGTCTGGCTTCCAGCCTGTCTCATAATATGGTAATATGCATTATGTTCACAATTTTCATTTGATAATGTTTTTTTTTTTTTGTCCTACGTAAATGCAATAAGCAATATAGACAATTGATATACGAAAGATGAGTGATTGGAAGGACCGAATGCAAGACGCATTTGAAAACAGAGGTCTTCGTTCCCCTCTCTTCCAGTTTCATCGTTTCCTCTAATCAACCACACAATTATTCACACCATCTTAAACCTCCCGTTGTCCCCCCGTTTGTTCTATCCATCAGCTGACTTACAGAAGCCTATACTACCTCTTCCGCCTTTAATAAAGCCGCGAATCTTTATTTTACAAATATAAAAAGAAAAGAAAACAGAACTAACGAGATAAAGATAACGCCAGGTAAAGAAACGAACCAGCCGGCCAGACACACAACCTCAAATCAACAACTCAATGCCCTAACAACAGCAGACATCTCTATTTCCACCTGCCCGCCCTCTCACCACATCTCATCAGCCGTTAGCAGTAACAACAAAACAGCCGTAGCCGATGTTACATTTTTCAAACAAAACGTTAAAAACTCCCACACCACGTGGTCCATTTTTACGACAGAAATATCTATGTAAAATTATCCTCCCTCGTTTCTGCCGCTTTCCTCATAACCCCCCTCCTCTTGAGAGAAATATTTTCTAGCTCAGCCCCATCACAATATTAAAAACCACGTCCACATCTGATCCACGTTTTTTTCCCATCCGTCTCCACACATTTCGCCGCTATCTAACAGTTAGCCGGGAGAAAAGTAATTCTTTGCATATCACACTTTAAGTTTTCCTCCCTCTTTTTTTCTCCTCTTCTGCCTCCTCTTCGTCTTGTCGAGTGCCTTTACCATCAGCATCATTTCATGATCCTACATTATCCTCCCGCCAGCATTTCCTGTAGCGACAGTTGCCTAACCAGATGAGCTGTCTAGCACAGGAGGGGAGAAGAAGGGGGAGGAGGAGTGAAGAATTCGGCTGCTGTAAATATTGGCGCAAAACAAAGCAATATATACAGCATTGGCGTGAAGTTGGCTATGGGCGCACGTGCACGACCTGACCTCTGAACTTCTGGGGAAGAAATCTTTGGGAGTCACGAAAACAAGGCAGGAAAACTATTTTAACACTGAGGGGTGAGGGTGGGAGAGGAATGGAGGGAGGCAGAGACACGGGGAAAGAGGGAATGAGAGACTGATAGACAGGGAGAGACACGGGAAGAGAGGGAGTGAAAGAGAGTGATAGACAGAGAGAGATGTAGAAAGACTGAGAGAGAAGAAGAGAGACAGAGAGAGAGAGAGAGAGGAAGTGAGAGAGGATGATAGAGACAAGAGTGAGAGAGGGTGATAGAGAGGGTGAGATACAGTGAGAGAGGAAGTGAAATAGAGGGAAAGAGCGACAGAGAGAGAGAGAGAGAGAGAGAGAGAGAGGAAGAAAACCGGAGACATAGAGCAAGAGAGAGAGAGAGAGAGAGAGAGAGAGAGAGAGAGAGAGAGAGAGAGAGAGAGAAAATAAGAAACTCGAATTCGGCAAGATGGTGTGAAAAGTAAATGTATATAGAGGAGAGAAATAGGCGGAGGAAGGGGTGGGGGGGGGAGAAAGAGAATAAGAGAAGTGAAGAAGACAAGATGGAGAGAGGAAATGTGTGTATATAGGAGAGAGAAAGCAAGAGAGAGAGAGAGAGAGAGAGAGAGAGAGCGAGAGAGAGAGAGAGGAGGAGGAGAATGGTGTATGAATGAGAGATACTAGGTGAGTCATGATAAGTTCAGTGATAGTACCACAAACACTGGTTCATATTGTTGTTAACGCATGACCTCATGACGAGTTGGTCACACCTTTATTGAAAGACCCCAGAATACCCCGTCTATCGCACCATATATAAGTCAGGGTCAAGTCAGCGATCATCAGCCACGCCACTGGGTGTATTTGGTCTGTGCTGCTAGCTAGATAGCTGGACTATTGGGTACTGGATGAATGACGTGATCAGTGTCATGTCTTCCGCTTATATAAAAACATATATCTATATATAAACATTTACCCGAGGTGGGGGTTTATTGTTTGAACTTAAGAGAACATTGCAATCAACCCCAGTATTTATCAGAAATTAAGTATCAGAAATGATTGGCTCTACACGAGGCTGAAGATTGTGGACAGACATGATCACCAACGCCACACTGCATGCACTATAAGAAGATTGGCACTGCACGGGAAAGAAGGTTGTGGACAGACATGATCACCAACGACACATTGCATGGTCTAAAGAAAGATTGGCAGTACACGAGACAGAAGGTTGTGAACAGACATGATCACCAGCGCCACACGGCATGCAATATAAGACGGTTGGCACTACACGAGACAGAAGGTTGTGAACAGACAAGATCACCATCGCCACATGGCATGGATTATAGAACAATTGGCAGTACACGAGACAGAAGGCTGTGCACAGACATAATCACCAATGCCACACGGCATGGACTATAAGAAAATTGGCAGTACACGAGACAGAAGGTTGGGGCACAGACATATTCACCAACGTACGAACCAGATCTAAGCCAGCCAGAACCGGACATTCTAACCTCCGGGAACTTCCGTTCTGCGAGAGATTTGGAAGCAGACCGCCTCGCGTAGGTTTCCGTGCAATGGTATGGGCCGTCGGATATCGGAATTTGTGGAGATCCATGCCAACCGGAAAAGCACTAGATGATGATGATGAAAGGCAGCCGACATAATACTGACCTTATCAGCCATGCATTTGATAGACATATGGAAATATCATCGCATAACTATTACGCTTCATGGTGTGAAATGGAACCTGTTACTTGTTACTTACAGTTTCACATGAGAGTGAAGTAACGATTTCAGCATTCCAGCACAGGTGCAGCCAGGAGCCAGTAGGCTGTGCAGGCCAGATGCAAGCCATGAAAACCTGGCAGTGAATGTCTGAGCGCCGGTATAAAAACAAGGAAACGCCATATTGCGATCTCACACTCAGGGCCGTACTTAACGTCTAGTCATGCAACAACACGACACGATACTCTGTGCAGCAGGAGCAGGCACGGCCCACGGGGCGCATACGGCCCAGGAAATCATTTGGTCTGGTCCAGCCAAAGTGACTTGAGTTATAAACGTTACGTAACCAATGGTGAATTTCCCACTTTGAGAACTGATTCATTGAAACATGCATATGTGTTCGGAACAGTTTACTGTTGCGAGCAATTAATTTTCAAACTTACCATGTCAAAGCTGGGTCTGTGGCGAAGGAGTTACAAATGCAATTCGTAATCTCACATACGCCGTCCGAAACACAGCTGCGGGCAATTTGGAAGTAGATCGCCTTGCGTTGTTTTCCATGCAAAGGTATGAGTGCCGGTCGTCCAGAAAGCAAGGGCAAATTACTGAACGTAGATTTGCCAAGAAATCACAACAGCCAGATAATTCTGGGGTTGACTGCGACGCCATGTAAAGGATATGCAACCTAACTTTACCATCGCAAAGAGTCGACTGTGCTACAAATTGACCGACGCAAAAATGGAAAAGCAGTTGCGAGTACAAACATCATCAGTGCCAGCTAACATCACACTCCTCACTAAAAAGAAGCAGTTTTAGCCATCACACGCATCATCATCATGTGAAATGCCGATAAGCATGAGCGGTCATGTGTCGCCATCTTACATGATCACCAGAATCGTGAATCAGCTCTGTATTATTGTCTCAACCACGCCACGAAACCAAGCCATCCAAATATTTATTTCTCTGCCTTCCTATTGTTCTTTTCCCCTTAGTCTTACCAGTTGTTACCAAGTGAAAATGGTATTTCGACAATGGGTCTGCAATAAAGTCTCTACACTGAGCTCACTCCGATAGAGGCAGAGGCTTGTTTCAGAGTTGAACGCCACTGGATCAGGCCCAAAACCTTTCAGTGAATTCACCAAGACAACCAACCAAGTGTAAGAGCCTTTCACAGGTATTCGATAGCTGTGTATTTATCTGGTTGATAGACCAGGGTACTGATGACACCTGTTAGTATGTCTGCGTCTGCGTGTGTGTGTGTGTGTGTGTGTGCGTGTGTGTGTGTGCGTGTGTGTGTGTATGTGCGTGTGTGTGTGCGTGTGTGTGTGTATGTGCGTGTGTGTGTGTGTGTGCGTGTGTGTGTGTGCGTGTGTGTGTGTGTGTGTGTGTGCGTGTGTGTGTGTTTCTCTATTTTCTTTTCGCTCGCTCGCTTTGAGCTCAAGCGTAGTCCACACACACACTACTACATCTAATGCACTGGAATGATTTTTGCGTGTGGATTAGCTTTCCTTATTGCCAGTGTAGCTCGCCATCAGAGAAACTCACTCCGTCTTCTGAGGTACTTGTAATTTCCGTCCCCAAGTCAAGGATGAGAAGTCAATATTTCAGTCGTAATGATCGGTGTTGGGGTTGAATCTGCTACCTCGGCATCACGACACCGGAAGTTAAAGAAACAACGCTGTTATCTATTCGACCATGCTAACCTCCTACCTTTTAGTGTTTCTATCTATCCATCCGTCCGTCCGTCTGTCTGTCAATATGTCTGTCTGTCTAGCTATCTAGCTTGCTAGCTAGCTTTCTATATACCTACCTACCTATCTATCACACACAATCTCACTCACAAACTCACTCACTCACACACACATACTTAAATGAACATTGGCAACAACTAACCAACACCCTTAAACCAGGCATAAATACATTGGGACCCCACATTCTCTCCTACCTTAGCTTTGTTTCCTACCTGAAATCACCTCGTATCCCTCCCCCCTTATGCAAATTGGGCTACACACATGAAGCATTGGGACACCGAGATCTTCACTGTAGATCTGCAAGCGTTGGTTTGAAATTGACATTAAAAGCTGACTTGTCGCAACGCATTGTAACTTTCTCGTATATTCATAGCTTGCCTCGTTTCTGTAATCCCGTTTTATCTGTTCATGTTGCAGACGAAGAGTGTGTCAGTGTGCTGTTCTCTACAAATAATGAAAAGTTACTAAGATATGCGGAGGCGTCTACTATTCGCTGGAGTACACCATAATTATGTAAGCAGAAAGACTTGATAGTCTATTTAAAACTACAGTGGTGACATTGACCATGTTACATTGGCCATGCAAGTAGGTTACCAACTAACAGTATACCACAACAAGCAATGTTCTAGAGTTCTATAGGTGATCTATTGTCACTATACTACGTCTATTCTACCGTGCCACGCTTTCGTGGTGATTGTTATTCCTCTGCAACTTGAACTCTTTCGTGGTCTAGTCTTGTCTACTGTCAATTTGTACTGTGTGACTCTTTCTCGAGTCGTTTCGATACATGGCGATGCACAGACCAGAGGGAAGCAGAGGAAGAGGCTGACTACGTAAACAATGGACGCAGGGAATAACAATGTATAATAATAAATGGAATAGGGAGTCCATGGGAATATCTATACATGAAGCCCATAAACGGGGACTCTCCCGCTGTTTATACTTCACCTCGACACCGGAAGGTAAAAGAAGAACATGAGATGAGATGGCATTGACGTACACGACAATGTGTTCTGTTTATTTCGGTTGAAAGTATTCAGTATGCTACATTTTATGTACTTTTTTCTGTAGTATACATCTAACGTAACGTTTGTCAGGTCTTAGCTAGATATGACTGAGCTACCGTATGACAGCAGACGGTACTACCTGCTTGTGTTAGCGCCGAATGTTGGGCGACGCTTACCAAACCCGACACCAAACATTATGTCAACGGCTTCAGGCGGAGGAGTAAAATTTGGAGGATACAAGCCTTACCCTAGTGCGAGGAAATGCAACCTAAAGACCACATGTCATAGCAGGGTAGACCAGGCCCTAAGCTTTGGTTGGCAACTGGTCTAGGATCGAAACTTTGACAGGCGGACAGTTAGAGCATTGTTTTACTGATCCGGCAGCTTCTGGAGGTTGTCTTGTTCCAGACGTAATGGTCTTACCTTTCCTCTGGAGTGTACTAGAAAGACAGAGAGAGGGATCATGCTGCATGGGTAACACATGGTCTCTATATTCAGCCCAGGCTTTGTGTTATGGAGAGGTATAATTCCATTTTACAAACTATCATCTGTCAAGACGGCAAGGTGCCAGTCATACACCCAACGAGTTACAGTGAAATATGACAGGCAATAAATTGTGCAATATATTGTTTAAGTCTTCATTTGCGGCTAAGTGATCAAGCCGTTTGACTCGTGCTCCGAAGGTTGTGGGTTCGATTCCGGGCCGCGTCCTTCGGTTTACGAATTAAATGTTTCGGAGACTCCTGTGGGTCGTCGCTAAAAGCTACGGAGTTCGTGTTTTGTGCGACGCTTTCCGTGCTGCAGAAAGAGACCGAGCCATATGGGATAAAACCCGGTGCAATGAAGTCGACCCTGTCGACTTTTAAGCAACTTTTATTTACAAGTGAAAACATAGTTTTGAATAATCTATGTTTGGTCAAGTTTTATTTTAAAAGAGTTTAGTTTAGTTTAGTTTAGTCGTTGGATCAACATCACGGCACACGGTTTAACCCATAAGTGCTCCGTTTTCCTCCTAACTCAAACCTGAGTCTCCCGGGAAGGTTAACCCGGTCAACAAATGCCCGCAGAAGTCGGATGTATCGGCCTAACGGCGCAAGAAAAAGGCTAAAGCTCTGCTGTAAACAGGCACAACGCAGTCACGTCCGGAAAAAAAATCCGGATGAACGCAGAAGAAGACGAGGAAACCTGAGTCTGGAGACACTCAGCTGAATGCACGAACTCCGTTGCATCGGCGAGGATCCTGAAATACTTTGGGAAGATTTTTAACTCGAAATTTTGACCGGGCAGCGCCGTTAGGCTACTCTTTTTCGATTTCCAACTGCCAAGGGATTTTATACGTGCGCAACAATACACACGGGCGTCCGATCTCACTACCCAGAGACCAGGGGAAATTTTTATTACTAGAAGTCCAGGTGGATTTTTTAAATAAATCCCGGTCCTCACCTGGGCCTGAACCCGGGACCTCCAGCACTCGAGGCGGACACCATAACCTCGAGACCACTCAGCCCCTATTTTAAAAGAGTATATACAGTAAACTGATTAGAGAAATTAGACGTAGACTGTCACAGTTTTCAGGACACGTTATGAGAAGAAATAAATTTTAGAACTTGCAAGACAACTGGCAAGATTGAGGGGAAGAGAACAAGGGGAAGGCAGAGAAGTAAATACCTGGCTTGCTTGGCCATGTGGTATGGTCGAGACAAGAACAATGAGCTAGCTGATCCATGACTCTGGTGATCGTGTGAGACATGACCGCCGACGCTTATCGGCATGGCACATGATGATGATGACAGTATCAATTTGCAATACGGAAGCAAAAGCAGAAGATAACCCAAAAGATAACGCTACACAAGTGCTAAAAGGGCGCGAAGCGGTGGGTGAAGGAGCGCGGGGTCACGGTTTTGTGGCAACTGCAATAGGGAACTGTCAAGGATGTCGTTTCCTTTCTGTTTTATTTAAATATGGCGGAATGTTTTTGAAATCTGCCGGGCGATGGGCGTGGCCTCGCGGAACTAGATAACGCTTATACTTACTAAACAAGCTGAATAGCACATAAATGCCTTTGGATATAAATGTTATAGACGGGCTCTAAGAGCATCTTGGATGTGTAAAAGAACAAATGCATCCATACGAAAAGAGCTGAATATTGAAGAAGGTTGGCTACTAAAGATGTCAAAATAAAGAAAATTAAAATATTGTGATCTCTTGAATCGTCATGAAAGTTTGGAGAGAACAATAATGGAGGGGTATATGCCTGGGAAGAGAGGAAGAGGAAGGCCAAAGAGAAGATGGGTGCAGGATGTGGCAGATGATCTCCAGATGGATGTATCGGACGCGGGACATCTTGCTTGTGATCGAGCAGTTTTCAGGAGTGTTGTTGTGGGAGCGAGGTTTTGCAAAGGACGTGCTACTTACTGTATGAATGAATGTATGAATGAATGAATGAATGAGGGCTGATTCTGTTATCTGCTGGTGTAGCTACTATTGCTGATGGTACTGTTGCTTCTGTTTGCTGCCGTTGATGGTACTGCTGTTTCTGTTGCTGCTGTTGTTGCTACAACTGATGCTGTTACTGGGGCTGATGCCAATACTGCTTATGCTACTGCAGCTTCTGTTTGCAACTGCTGTTGCTAGCACTACTGTTGCAACTACTGCTGTTGCTAGCACTACTGTTGCAACTACTGCTGTTGTTAGCACTACTGTTGCTACTACTGCTGTTGCTAGCACTACTGTTGCTACTACTGCTGTTGCTAGCACTACTGTTGCAACTACTGCTGTTGCTAGCACTACTGTTGCAACTACTGCTGTTGCTAGCACTACTGTTGCTACTACTGCTGTTGCTAGCACTACTGTTGCTACTACTGCTGTTGCTAGCACTACTGTTGCAACTACTTCTGTTGCTAGCACTACTGTTGCTACTACTGCTGTTGCTAGCACTACTGTTGCAACTACTGATGTTGCTAGCACTACTGTTGCTACTACTGCTGTTGCTAGCACTACTGTTGCTACTACTGCTGTTGCTAGCACTACTGTTGCTACTACTGCTGTTGCTAGCACTACTGTTGCAACTACTGCTGTTGCTAGCACTACTGTTGCAACTACTGCTGTTGCTAGCACTACTGTTGCAACTACTGCTGTTGCTAGCACTACTGTTGCTACTACTGCTGTTGCTACTACTGCTGTTGCCACTACTGCTGTTGCTACTACTGCTGTTGCTAGCACTACTGTTGCAACTACTGCTGTTGCTAGCACTACTGTTGCTACTACTGTTGTTGCTACTACTGCTGTTGCTACTACTACGGCTGTTGCTACTACTGCTGTTGCTACTACTGCTGTTGCTACTACTGCTGTTGCTACTACTACTGTTGCTACTACTGCTGTTGCTAGCACTACTGTTGCAACTACTGCTGTTGCTAGCACTACTGTTGCAACTACTGCTGTTGCTAGCACTACTGTTGCTACTACTGCTGTTGCTACTACTGCTGTTGCTACTTCTACTGTTGCTACTACTGCTGTTGCTACTACTACTGTTGCTACTACTGCTGTTGCTACTACTACGGCTGTTGCTACTACTGTTGTTACTACTACTGCTGTTGCTACTACTACTGTTGCTAGTACTACTGTTGCTACTACTATTACTGTTGCTACTACTGCTGTTGCCACTACTGCTGTTGCTACTACTGCTGTTGCTACTACTGCTGTTGCTACTACTGCTGTTGCTACTACTGCTGTTGCTACTACTGCTGTTGCTAGCACTACTGTTGCTACTACTGCTGTTGCTACTACTGCTGTTGCTAGCACTACTGTTGCAACTACTGCTGTTGCTACTACTGCTGTTGCTACTACTGCTGTTGCTACTACTGCTGTTGCTACTATATAAAGTAAAAGCAAATGGCAGTTGTCCGCCTCATGAAGCGTGTTAGGTATATGATGTTAGTCAGATGTTTGTTATTTCTGTTTAGAACTATAAACACTGGATTGTTGTTGTGGTCAACATCAACCGCCCCCCCCCACCCCCATCACTACCTGTCAGTCTAGGTCAACGTACAACCAAAAAAAAACGTTCCTTCTTGATGGAGATTGTGACATACGATCCCTGGCTAGTACTGTGTTCAATGTTACTATTGTTAATTTTCCCGTTGGTGTCCGTCTAGATCAGTCGTTCTCAACCTTTTTGGCCCATGCACCCTGTTCCATATGTTCAGAAAGTCATTCCCCCCACTCCTTTTTTCAAATTTCCTCCCTTTAATTCCTCCCCCCCCCCACAGTATACATAAAAATGGAAGCTAAATTTAATAACACATATGTGGCATAACGCTAACCACCATTATTCATTTACCAAAACATGCCGCAAGAAGAGGAAACAACATTAAAAGAAATTGACTTCACAACCTCAAACGGAGACTAGGACTTAAAACTTAACATCGAAACTGAAACTGCATAAGTGACAGATGACGTGGATTCTTAGAAAGATTTCATCAGACAAAGCTCGGAAACCCATTGGATAGGAGGAGACATGTGACCCGCTTACGCGCCAACGCCGGATTTGCATATGTTAATATTTCATCAGAATCTAGTAAGTCCGCACTTTTTCCTGCAACCAGCCTGATGAATAGATGTGAGAAGCTGGTGTGACCAAATTTTCAAACATGGAATTGCGGGGTGTCTAGATCTGAGGTAAGCTTGTGATTCCCGAGATTAGACTAAGAACCCGATGTATCAAGTATCAAGTAATGGTAACCCGTGTTTGTAATGTCAATTGAAATGTATTATTATTAATTAAAACCTCTGAAATGTAAAAATGCTCGACTGTAGATTCTAACGACGCAGAGCCGTTCCCGGGCAAAATGACACTCCAATACTCTCTTCGATGAAACTGCAATCTCTGATATTCTTAGAGATAATTATTAACTTTAAGAAGTGCATTATACTACTCCATTCTATTCTGAACAACTGTACGAAGTGATGATTCTAAAGCAATCTTGTGCATTTCACCAGAAACACTGATAAAAGATGCTATCACTACTTACACCTGAAATGACAGTTCGTGTACTAGAATAAGTGCCTTGTTCTAAAACAAATTTATCTATGTCTATTTACAATCTAGAAAGCTGAAAGAGAAATCAATCTTTCCTTTCTCCTTCATCTATTGAATCAATAGGGTTTGACGGAATAAATATTTATATTTATGTCAAATTTTAATTAGATAATAGCACTTATGAACTGCATTACATGAGAAAGTTGTGCTTCGCGGAACACCATCACGCGCAGTGAACTTAACTCATTACTCAACATAACTTAAAACACAACACCACTCAACACCACTCATCACCACACAACACCACACCACTCAACACAACAACAACAGATAATGGGAGAGAGTTATTAGACACAGAAGAAGAAGAAGTTGGTTAATTGGGAAAACACAGAGAATTATTTATACACATTATAAACACCATTGAGTGGAAGAAATGTTATAAATGTATGTCATTTATTTACATGCATCTTGACACCTTCTCACTCTTGTCACTGTCTTACTGTACACGTTCACTGACCCCAGGTCAAATGAGAACTTATATACAGCAGGAACCAGTTGATACAAGGCGTACACAGTGTAATAAACTCTGACCACCCCAAATTAACCCAACACTAGCGTAGAGAAAAAAAAAGGAGGGGAGGGGGACTAGTTCCTACTTCAGGAATTTAGATTCTTCCGACCTACTTCTTATTATTGTATTGGGAAGATTGTATATATTTATGTGAATATTCATCAGTGATCTTGGTGGCTACATACCAATAACCACCCAACACATCAGCAAACTAACCACCTAAATCAGACCTGACAGAGGGAAGCCGAGAGAAAGAGATGAACCACAAGTGAGATGGAAGATGACTTGGCCATGAGCAGAGTATGGGGAGGCCTTCAGTGGAGCTATACGGGCAGACCTGTAGTGGATCCATCAGTCAATGGACCCTGGCTTACCTAATCTTCCAGTCACCAGGTTACCTTTCTCATTGGTACACACCACACCCAATTTCAGGAAACTGATATTTAATTGTTGAATTACCATCACACTTAATATGTACAACATCAAAATGTTTACTATGTTTCACACTTGTTGACATCTCATGTATTGATGCTTGTTTATTGATGGTCTGTGTAACTGGTCCAATATGCAACTTTTCTAATGTATCTTGTGTAAATCACAATAGAGATGTATGTACTGGCCAGAAGGCTCAGGCCCAGTCAATAAATGATTAACATGAATTGACCTTCTGTTAATTTATCAGTTCAAACCTATCTGTGAGTCAACAACTTCTTTGTACATCATGTTGTCAGAATCTGATGTGATTGATTATGTGTTTGATTGTTTAACAATAAATACACTCATAATGACTTACTAAAATGGGGGAGAGACGACTCTAGATCTATCAACTGCTCAATATCCATGTTTTCTTCATCTAAATCAGGCTGAGAAAATTCTCCAGACTTTCCTCAGATTTGATAAACAAAAAGGGGGCTCCATAGCTAAAGAATCCTTGGAGAAGGGGCAGATTCCCAGTTAGTAATTACCATTCTCACCAGGGCCATAATCTATATCTCCTAGAAATACTTAATAGAACGAGGCCTGCAGATAACTCAAGGTTCATATTCTGGGGTTATTGAAGATAGAAGAGGATGGGGCTCTACTTCTTTTGTTAGAGATGGGGCATGCACTACAGTGATCTCCCACTCCCTTAAAAAATATATGACATATTGTCGGCTACGTCCTGGATGGTTCCCATATATCAACCTTTAAACAATTACATAAAACATTAACACAATTATCTTTAGATTTTGAACATTGTCATTTTCTTATATTGATTGACAGCCACATGATATGAAGGGCATTTACAGATAAATAAGAGTAGGTGACTGATCATTCCTCCTGAAGAAGGGGGCCATGTTCAAATAGGCTTATACTTCAGAAAGAGGTGCTCCAGGTGAAATATATAGTGTGTATCTACCATACCAACACTACTTCTCTTCCAGAGAAGGTGTTCTTTTCCTGTGGAGTCTGAACTTAACAGCATTTCATCAACCACCGGAAAATCTTATCCGTTGGGAAAACTCTGTCTAATTTCAGATTCTTTTCTTTACTAGGAATTACATCTGGTTACATCAGTGCCTGCTGCCTTTGGCTTTTCCAGCATTGACAGACAGACATAACATAGGGTGTTTTTAATATTGCACATGCTCTGTTGTATATTTGCAGATCAGGGACTGACAAGCTTACGCGGATCAGACTAACTGCAATTATATTTTTTAGGCAGAACAAAGCAATAAATTATAGACATGGCGGAAACTGCAAAGTTTAGAGCCCAAATAATAGAAACAGGTAGGGAATGCGGGTTAGATGGCCTTGAGCTAGCTAACTATGTTTCAGATGCATTCGACAAAAGAGAAAGACTGCAAGCGGAATTGGCTCTCAAGAAAAACAGCTTCAGGCTGAATTGGCTGAGAGGGAAAAACAGCTTCAGGCTGAATTGGCTCTCAAGGAGAAACAGCTTCAGGCTGAATTGGCTGTGAAAGAGAAACGATTTCAAGCAGAATTGGAGGAGAAAGAAAAACAGCTTCAAGCAGAATTGGAGGAGAAAGAGAAACGACTACAGGCTGAAATGGAAGATAAGGAGAGAGAGCGTCAACACCAACTGGAGTTGAGGAGAATGGAGATTGAAGTGGAGATTCGGAGAATAGAGAAAGGGAGAGGTCTTACACCCTCAACCTCATCAGGATCGCCAGTGACAGAACCACCTCCCCACGTCTCTCACCTTAATTCAGGAGCTATGTCATTTCCTCTGGAACCCTTTAATGAACAGACTGACCACATCGAAGGATTTTTATCACGCTTCGAGGCAATGGCTGTCACTTTTGGCTTGAAGAAAGTAGATGGGCGACGAAGTTAGCGCAGGCCTTAAGATCCACGGCGTATGATGTGTTCTCGCGCCTCACTAGAGAGGAACAACAGAACTACACAACACTGAAGACGGCACTCTTGAGCCGCTTCGAAGTGGACGCCGAATCTTATAAACTCAGGTTCAAAGCCGCAAGGAAGGAACCGGGTGAGAGTTACGCGCAACTAGTCGAAAGACTGAAGTCATACATACAAAGATAGACTTGCTTGGGAGGATTTGAGGAAAGTTTTGAAGGACTCCGTGAAATGATCATCATTGATCAGATCAAGGGGAAAATGCAGAACGAAATGAAGGCATTCTTAACCCAAAACGGGGCTGACCGCCTGGAAACTATAATCATCCTGGCAGAGAGATTTGAGAAATCTCAAAAGGAGATGGGAGGAAAGGGACGTTCGAACAACACCCCCTCTCAAAACAAAACTCCACAGCCAAAAGAGGGTGAAAACACTGTAGCCACCAAGTAAAAGGGGAAATCCCAGAAAAACACTCAAAACTCAGTTTAAACAGCGCCGAAGGAGGACAAACCATTCTGTACCCATGGCAAAATTAGAGGTCACACATTTCAGAATTGCAGGAAAAAGCCACCTCCACACACAGCGGCCTGTTTGGCCAACCGAAAAGAGAGAAAAGTGAGCACTGGTGAAACGTCCAAACAGACACCTCATCAAGACACATCATCTCGTATTCCGGTTGTAGAATCCATCTTGCTAAATGGATTCAAAACGACCTGTTTATATGATACTGGATTATCGTATGACTGTGTTGTTTCATCATCCTTAGTTTACCCTGAACAGGTGACAGAGGAAATAGTGGAATTACAGGGACCACTGAAGAGTTCAACAAATATGTCTCTTCCAGTGGCAAAAGTGAACATAGCCTCGCGGTATGTCACTGGGACAATCAAGGCAGCAGTCTTGGACGATCCGATATATCCTGTAATCCTCGGCTGTAGATTTATCGTTCTAGGAGAACCTGTTCAACCTGTGGCGATGGCGACCATGACCACTCGATCCCAGGCGACAAAACCTCCAGAAACCACTACGCCAATCCATTGAACGGAGGAACTGAAGAGGGCACAAGAAGCCGACAGCACCTTGGAACCCTGCTTCAGAAAACTGCCAAAATCACATTTACCTCTACGTAAAGGTGATCTGTTCATGAAGTCAGCACTTCTTTACAGAAAAGCAGGACGAGCTGGACAAGAGTTTAATCAACTTGTTGTACCAACTCAATACAGGACTCAGATCTTAGAGATGGGTCATAGTCTACCATTCAGAGGGCACATGGGTATCAACGCTACTACACAGCGGATTACCACTCACTACTTTTGGCCAGGGATGAATTCAGACATACAACGGTTTGTAAAATCATGCCCACAGTGTCAGAAAGTATCACCAAAACACCGGACACCACCGGCAATGTTGGGTGAATCGCCAATCACTGGAATTCCATTTGAGAAAGTGGCTGTAGACATAATCGGACCTCTCTCAGCAACGAAGAGGCGAAACCGATTCATATTAACGCTTGTGGACACAACAACCATGTGGGCCAAAGCAGTTCCTATTCCCAGCTGTGACTCCAAACACGTCGCTGATGCATTATTAGGAATATTCACACGTCTAGGATTCCCACAAAGGATCTTGACGGACAACGGTTCACAGTTTCGTGGTAAGCTCATGGAAGAGACCTTCAGACTTTTTTATGCACGCCATATCTTCAGTTCACCATATCACCCTCAGTCAAATGGACTTGTGGAAAGGTGGAACGGGACATTGATTAGTATCCTGTGCAAAATTGCCCAGGAGAAGACAGAGGATTGGGACTTGTATTTACCCGCAGCTTTATTCGCTTACAGGGAAGTACCCCATCACTCATCAGGTTTTGCTCCAGCCACACTGTTGTTTGGCCGACCGATCAAGGGACCACTGGAGGCGTTACTTCGAACATGGACTGATAATACTACAGATGATACAGTCGTGACTGCATCTACATATGTTGGAAACAAACGAATGTCAATCTACGTCAAGCCAGACGAAGAATTGCTCGTAACTTCAACCGCAAGGCAAAGGATAGAGAGTTAGAGGTAGGAGAGAAGGTGATGTTGCTGCTTCCAACCAGTCAGAATAAGCTGCAAATCGGATGGAGAGGACCTTATGTAGTGACGGAGAAGATCTCACGTACCAACTACAGAATTTCAGTCAAAGGCAAGATGAAAGTATTTCACATAAACCTCTTGAAGAAATATCATGAAAGACCCTCAACCACCGAACCTGCACATCTGATGGCCATGAGTGTGGCTACTGAAGTCGAAGAAGGATCAAAAATGGGAGTCGAGTGCCAACTGCAAGCCAAAGAGACCTTTAAGGATGTGGAAATCAATCCCAACTTAACAAAGGATCAGCAAAAGCAGATTAGGGAACTTATGGCAAAATATGCAGAAGTACATACTGATAAGCCAAGAAGAACTGATTTGGAGGAATTTGACATGAAGTTAAATGACACAGTGCCTGTGCGAGTCAAGACTTACCCAGTTCCTTATGCAAAGCAAAAGACTTTAGAGGAAGAAATACAACAGCTGCTCACCGCAGGAATAATCTCACCATCTGAATCACCTTACAGTGCTAGCGTCGTCTTATTGAGAAAGCCAAGTGGAGAACATAGATTGTGCATCGATTATCGACATCTCAATGATATAACTGAATTCCAAGCAGAACCTTTGCCTGATCAGAATAAACTCGTCACAGCACTCAACCGAGCTAAGTACTTTACTAGGATTGATCTCAGTAAGGGATATTACCAGATTCCTGTAAAACCGGAAGTTAGACCATGGTTAGCTTTCAGCACGCCTGGAGGACACTATGAGTTCAACGTTCTTCCATTCGGATTAAGTAATGCTCCCAGCGTCTTTACACGTATGATGAGAAAATTACTTGACCCACTACAGCATCCAGACATCAGTCACTTCATGGATGACATCCTGATCGCCACTGAAACATTTGAAGAGCATGTAGAAACCCTGCATCTTTTGTTCAGGCGCCTCAGGGAAACTGGATTGACGGCTAGACCAAAGAAGTGTCAGATAGGATTCCAAGAATTGGACTTTCTAGGTCATAAGATATCTCATGGACTGATAACTCCACAAGAGGGAAATGTGGACAAACTCCAGAGAGCACCTCGTCCAAAAACAAAGAAGGATGTAAGATCATTTGTATCCTTATGTGGATTCTATCAAAAATACATCAAGGACTTCAATACTCTGTCAGCACCTTTAACGGATCTTACCAAAAAGGGGAAACCAGAGAAAGTCACTTGGTCAGCTGACTGTGAGAGAGTGTCAGCAACCGATGCTTCAGGCATTACGGGATAACTTCTCTCGCACCACACAAAAGGATTTGTCAGTCGTACGAGAGGTATTGATTATACATTTTATTGCCACAGGCTCTTTACATTACATCAATGCACAAAAACGGTCGCTAATAAATCACACATGAATACACCACAGAATTGCCTATCACTAGTCGTTCCTAACCCTATTGCTAATTCTATCTACTGGCTAAAGAATACGCATCGACGCTAAGCGATGCGCTCACTACGAAGTCTGTCCCCTGTCTGAGGAAATCTCCGCGTGCTGATTACACGGTACGCGGAGTGACCTTGTGCGTACTTCGGCTTCTGCGTGCTGCATGACTCAGCACGCTTGGAGTCGTGGTCTCTCTTGAGTCTAGTTCTCTGTATTCTCGCCGTGACCAGAGTGCTTACTCTCTGGTTGACACCTCCGTGTCTCATGAGAGAACTGTTTGATAGTTCCCCTTTCTATTTACCACCTACACCTACCCTGCCCTCATGTAGGGGCACTGGGTTACCTCTAATCTACTTGAGGTAGACCACTCATTCAGGGTGGTCTTCCCTGAGTCTTTGACACACACCCTCCCCTCCTGTGTTGCTTTACAAACTTTGACTCATGGTTGTGACGCAAGAGGTTTCTAAAAAAATTAGTGTATCTAATTTTTTGTCAAAGACTAACTTGGTTCTGGGTAACTCAATAGACTTCTACTGACTATTGTCACAATGTAGTCTCACTTTACTTGGCTACTGGTGATCGCCACAAACTTGTCTGGTTGGCGTGAGCCCTCTTCTCAATCGCAATATTATATTAATTAGAGGTTTGTCTGAACCGGACCATTGTCTTATAAGACCTGCCCTCAAATAGCAAATTAACTCACTACCCATACAAAGTTGACTTTCTTAGGGTCAACACATGAATTGCTTCATGTCCCCCATATAATATTAAACAACCCTTGCACAAGTTGTGTGCGACAGGCTTTACCTATCTCGCTTCCGCGTGTAAAGTTATCTTCCACTGTTAAGTTAGTGTTTCGTTGTCTATTGTGTCCCCTGACCCGGAGTTATCTCTCTTTGTTATAAAAATGTATGTTATTTATATGTTTGTTTTCCTGGTTGTTTGCGTGTTTGGATCTAACTATAATATACTTTACCTTCTAACATGTGTGTTTGTCTATAATATGTATGTAAGATAGTTTTCAAGTGCCATAATTCGGTTAATTGCGGCCACAAACAAGTGTATAACACTAATTCGTGACTACGTTCCCGTCTTATGAGACTTAAAATACTTTCTCTAAAGTCTACACTAAACTGCACATTCAAGACGGTACATTTCAACATTGAGAACAAACGATTGACGCAGACAAATAATAAAAAGTTGCGTTGAGCGGCAGAAAAAATCCGCTAGTCGTCCTCACTCTCCCTTGTATATTTTCCGTTTTCTCTCACTTTCACACTTCTGTCACACATTTTCCATCCTCATCTTCTCTCACTTTCACATTTTTGTCACACATCTTTCATTCTACTATTTTAAAAACCTTGAAGTGACACTGTACACATTTGGCTCAGTTTGAAAAGAGTTGAGCTTCATGACTGTGCGTAACTTACTGCACGAGTCATGTATTTACAAAATATTTACATGGATAAAATAGGGTTGATAGTTTGTACCCTGATATTATTGAACACTATATTCTACTGAAATACTACTACTACTTCTATAAATATTTATATCCTAATTTGTTGTACACAATTAATCTAATTTAAGGGAAATAATCTAACTATCTAATGGAAATGATGTGAGATGAGTTATGTACCTTTCTGAAATGGGAAATGGGAAATAAAATCATAAAATTATAAATAAAGTTTTAATGTTTCAATGAAAAGAAATATGATTGATATTTTTACTATACATGGTGTAAATGATGTATGTTAAATGTACAATCCTTTTATCCTATAACACTTTATCCTATAAATTATAAACTAATTTTAATTCTAAATGATGAGGTTGTTAACATGCTCATCAAGATGAAATGAAATCAAGTGAAATGAAATGAACTAAATGGTACTGTTCCTATCTAAACTAAATAGTGCTGTTGCTATCTAAACTAAATGGTGCTGTTCCTATCTAAACTAAATGGTACTGTTGCTTATCTAAACTTTTTATCCTAGTCTTTAATTAGTTGTTATTAAATTTAAAGTTCTATCCTAATCTATTTTTACGCTAAGTAAGTGGGTAACTTAATGATTTATCTAAACTTCAAAAAAAAAATCTATTATATTCACTACATCTAATCTAAATCTATATTAAAGTAACTAATCTAACTATACTTTATCGCTATATTAAAACCATTATAATACATATCACATCAAATAAATATATCTACATGGTATTTGTTTACCTCAGGTTAGTGGTTGCCGTCACGTACAGAAATTGCTTTCTTTGGCATAGTTTATATATACAAAATTGTCCTGGGTATCTTAAATACTACACAGTCATACTTGTGTCTTATGGGTATTCTTCCACTCGCAGAGTCCGCTGGTGTCGTAGACGAGTATATTCGTGTCTGTTCTTTATGCATTGTTCTGACACTGTTCTTCCACAATAACACAGGTGATTCACCGGAACACAAATGGAGCATAGTAAGTAACGAGCTGTCTATGTACACACGGTGATCAACTTGTTCTTGGAGCACAGTTCTTATTCTGCTGACTACGGACACATGGTAGTTCACTGTTCTTAGCACACAGTCCTGATCGTGATGTCTATGTATTACATAGGATATTTTACACAGGATATTTTAAGTGTACTAAATTAACATTTCTTACACTACCTTTTCATGTGGAATATCAGGTATTTCTACCTCAGATGGTCGACTAAGGGTATCAGCAAGAATGTTATCCCTACCCTTAATATGCTCTATACTAAAAGTATAATTCTGTAATATTAATGACCACCTGTAGATGCGGTCGTTGCGATGCACCCCACTTTGTATGACCGTGATAGGGGAGTTATCGGTCTGGACTATGAAGTGATTACCCGCTAGAAATCGATGCAACTTCCTCACCGAATAGATGACGGTTAGGGCTTCCAACTCTGATATGGAATATCTGGACTCAGCAGGTGTGATCTTGCGGCTCACGTAGCAAATGGGATGGAAGATGCCATCATAAAACTGGCCTAGTACTGCAGCGATGGAAATCCTGCTGGCATCTATCCTAAGATAATAAACGAGCCTAGGATTAGGCAAACGGAGAATTGGTACATTACTAAATAGGATTTTCAATTTTGACAATGCAGAAATTAATAATGCATCTTTGACATCTAATTTTACTGATGCTTTAAAAACATTTGAAAATACACTTGTAATTTCAGCTAAGTTCGGTATGAACTTACTATAATAATTTACTAAACCCAAAAGGCTTCTGACCTGCTTTTTTGTTGTAGGCATGGTCAGGTTCATAATGTTAGTAATAATTCTATTGTCAGTTTTTAGTTGTCCATGTGAAATGACATGACCCAAAAAATCAATTTCTTGTAGGCCCAATTCAACTTTGCTCGGTTTGACCGTGAGACCGAAGAGTCGCAACCTATCGAAGACATGTCTGAGTTTCAGTAAGTGTGTTGTCCAGTCCTCTGTATGGACACAAATATCATCTATATATGTCACAGTATTCGTCAATCCATGTAGTAAATCTCTAGTTAAGCGTACGAAAGTGGCAGGAGCGTTACGAAGTCCGAAAGGAAGAAACCGCCACTCGTAAAGACCTAAAGGTGTTGAGAATGCAGTAAGATGGATGGATTGAGTCTTCATAGGGACCTGCCAATATCCCTTAGTAAGATCTAGTTTAGAGAAGATTTTGGAGTTGGACATATCAAGAATAAGATCTTCGCAGGAAGGAATTGGTTCTGCGTCGATCTTAGTGACATTGTTGAGTTTTCTATAGTCCACACAATAATTCCACTAGCTTCTAAATTAAGAATTTCCTTATTTAGACTTTCTCTATAGCTAAGTGGGATAGAGTACGGCCTGCATTTGATAGGCTTAGAGTCCGAAAGAAGGATGGAGTGCTCGATTCTGTCCGTCCTACCTGGAATGTCGGAAAATATGTCCTTATACTCTGTTATTAATTCTATTGTCTGTCGTCGTTGCTCGTCTGTCAGTCCTTGTTCTAACCGTATAGAATCTAAGGTCGCAGTCTTCTCTACAATTGGAACGGGTAGTTCCATCCCGTCGTCGTCTACCTGATTCAGTACGGTTTTGGTGCTAAGTGCGTTTTCTGTAAACTCACTAAGTGTATGCATCTCGTCGGATTTGCCAGTCTCGCTAACTAGTGTAGTTGCGTTGTGTACGTCTGTCGTCTCATCCATAGGTGTGGGTGCATTGTGTTCGTCTGTCTCTAAATCTGTCTCTTGTCGTGAAAAGTAGGGTTTCAACATGTTGATATGAAATATCTTTAAGTGTCCGTTTATCGATATTTCATAATCGACATCTGAAACTTTTCGTACCACTTTGAATGGCCCTTGCCATGAAGTCAATAATAAATTCCGTTTGTCTGGAAGTAAAAGCAGTATGTCTTGATCTGGTTCAAGATTAATAGTTCTCGCACCTTTATTTGCATATTGGCGGTAGATTTGACCCTTCCTCTCCAAAGCTGCTTTAGCTATAATACACGATTTCATAATCTTATCTCGTGTTTCTGTTACCATCTCATAAGGTGTTTTCGGGGTTGGAATTTCAACCGAATTAGTTATTAACTGATGGTAAATTGTTAGGGGTCCACGTGGGTTAGCCCCGTATACTAATTGAAACGGTGAGAAACCCGTGCTTGAATGGGGAATCTCCCGATAGGCGAACAGCACTGTTGGTAACAGTGTATCCCAGTCAGCTGGGTTTTCTGCTGTCACCTTAGCCAGCATATGCTTTAGGTCTCCGTTAAATTTTTCTACTATTCCATTGCTGGCTGGATGATAAGCTGTTGTAAAATGCTGTTTAATCCCTAACATTTTCGTAAGGGCTTGCGTTGCAGCCGATATGAATTGGATTTCACGGTCAGATAAGATGGTACGTGGAAATCCGAATCGTGAGAACAAATGTAGAAATACATTGGCAACATCTTTGGAGGTGATGTATTTCAAAGCTACTGCCTCAACCCACCTTGAACATAGGTCTACCATCGTCAAGATGAAGCGATTTCCTTTGCTGGACACCTGGTTTAGGGGTCCAACAATATCGACCGCCACACTCTCAAATGGCCTAGAGGCCAGTGTTGAAGGTTGTACTTCAGCTGTAGGATGTTTACCCTTACGTACTAGTTGTTGACAGACATTACATGAACGACAAAATAGTTTTATGTCATTACAAAAACCTGGCCAATAAAAATGAGCCTGAATTCTGGCCCTGGTTTTGTCGTATGCAAGGTGACCAGCAAACGGTGACTCGTGTGCAATCTTTAGCACAGTTTGGCGGTGTTGTACAGGTAACACCGTTTGCTGAATCTCATGGTTACCAGTTGTATAATAACGAGTAAGAATACCATTACTAAGTCTAAAGAACCATGATGCGTTTTTTGTTATTTTAGCTTTTTCTTTTAACAGCTTTAGATATGGAGCCACACTAGGATCAGCTTTTTGCTGGTCTATGAACTATTGCCTGGTAGTATCATCCGTGCTAGTTGGTATTAGCAACAGTAGTCTTTCGTCCTATAATGTGTCATGATGTTTAATAGTATCAGCTCTGGTTGTTGCATTAGCTGCATTTAAGTTTTCCCATGCAGCTATTTCTTCGTTAGTGCTTTCACAGCACTAAAGCAGGCATTAACTGCTCATCCAGTCTTACATCTACAAGACCTCAACCAACCATTCGTGCTGCGCACCGATGCCAGTAACATAGGAATTGGGGCAACGTTGTTGCAGAGAAAGGGAGATGTACCATCAGAGCTATTCCCTGTAGCCTATGCTAGCAGGAAATTGAATGCAGCAGAGAGAAATTACAGTACTATCGAGAGAGAATGTCTTGCGCTCGTATGGAGTGTACAGAAATTTCAAGCATACCTATATGGCAAACATTTCACAGTGCAATGTGACCATCAACCACTCATGTTTCTCGCAGCATCTAACACTCTGAATGCCCGACTTATGAGGTGGTCGCTGCTTCTTCAACCTTACTCGTTCCAGGTTGAGTATGTTCCTGGGAAAATGAATGTGGGAGCGGACTTCCTGAGTCGACACCCAGTGCCTGATGAACCAGGTCAATCAGATGCAGAAGAGAATACAAGGGAGGAAAAATGGGAACAGCTTGATAACTGAAAATGTTGGAAACATAGTTCCATACCATAGAACAATCTGGAGTGGGGTCATGTGGCATAACGCTAACCACCATTATTCATTTACCAAAACATGCCGCAAGAAGAGGAAACAACATTAAAAGAAATTGACTTCACAACCGCAAACGGAGACTAGGACTTAAAACCTAAACTGAAACTGCATAAGTGACAGATGACGTGGATTCATAGAAAGATTTCATCAGACAAAGCTCGGAAACCCATTGGATAGGAGGAGACATGTGACCCGCTTACGCGCCAACGCCGGATTTGCATATGTTAATATTTCATCAGAATCTGGTAAGCCCGCACTTTTTCCTGCAACCAGCCTGATGAATAGATGTGAGAAGCTGGTGTGACCAAATTTTCAAACATGGAATTGCGGGGTGTCTAGATCTGAGGTAAACTTGTGATTCCCGAGATTAGACTAAGAACCCGATGTATCAAGTATCAAGTAATGGTAACCCGTGTTTGTAATGTCAATTGAAATGTATTATTATTAATTAAAACCTCTGAAATGTAAAAATGCTCGACTGTAGATTCTAACGACGCAGAGCCGTTCCCGGGTAAAATGACACTCCAATACTCTCTTCGATGAAACTGCAATCTCTGATATTCTTAGAGATAATTATTAACTTTAAGAAGTGCATTATACTACTCCATTCTATTCTGAACAACTGTACGAAGTGATGATTCTAAAGCAATCTTATGCATTTCACCAGAAACACTGATAAAAGATGCTATCACTACCTACAGCTGAAATGACAGTTCGTGTACTAGAATAAGTGCCTTGTTCTAAAACAGACTTATCTGTGCCTATTTACAATCTAGAAAGCTGAAAGAGAAATCAATCTTTCCTTTCTCCTTCATCTATTGAATCAATAGGGTTTGACGGAATAAATATTTATATTTATGTCAAATTTTAATTAGATAATAGCACTTATGAACTGCATTACATGAGAAAGTTGTGCTTCGCGGAACACCATCACGCGCAGTGAACTTAACTCATTACTCAACATAACTTAAAACACAACACCACTCAACACCACTCATCACCACACAACACCACACCACTCAACACAACACCAACAGATAATGGGAGAGAGTTATTAGACACAGAAGAAGAAGAAGTTGGTTAATTGGGAAAACACAGAGAATTATTTATACACATTATAAACACCATTGAGTGGAAGAAATGTTATAAATGTATGTCATTTATTTACATGCATCTTGACACCTTCTCACTCTTGTCACTGTCTTACTGTACACGTTCACTGACCCCAGGTCAAATGAGAACTTACATACAGCAGGAACCAGTTGATACAAGGCGTACACAGTGTAATAAACTCTGACCACCCCAAATTAACCCAACACTAGCGTAGAGACAAAAAAAAGGAGGGGAGCCTAGTTCCTACTTCAGGAATTTAGATTCTTCCGACCTACTTCTTATTATTGTATTGGGAAGATTGTATATATTTATGTGAATATTCATCAGCGATCTTGGTGGCTACATACCAACAACCACCCAACACATCAGCAAACTAACCACCTAAATCAGACCTGGCAGAGGGAAGCCGAGAGAAAGATATGAACCACAAGTGAGATGGAAGATGGCTTGGCCATGAGCAGAGTATGGGGAGGCCTTCAGTGGAGCTATACGGGCAGACCTGAAGTGGATCCATCAGTCAATGGACCCTGGCTTACCTAATCTTCCAGTCACCAGGTTACCTTTCTCATTGGTACACACCACACCCAATTTCAGGAAACTGATATTTAATTGTTGAATTACCATCACACTTAATATGTACAACATCAAAATGTTTACTATGTTTCACACTTGTTGACATCTCATGTATTGATGCTTGTTTATTGATGGTCTGTGTAACTGGTCCAATATGCAACTTTTCTAATGTATCTTGTGTAAATCACAATAGAGATGTATGTACTGGCCAGAAGGCTCAGGCCAGTCAATAAATGATTAACATGAATTGACCTTCTGTTAATTTATCAGTTCAAACCTATTTGTGAGTCAAAACTTCTTTGTACATCATGTTGTCAGAATCTGATGTGATTGATTATGTGTTTGATTGTTTAACAATAAATACACTCATAATGACTTACTAAAATGGGGGAGAGAAGACTCTAGATCTATCAACTGCTCAATATCCATGTTTTCGTCATCTAAATCAGGCTGAGAAAATTCTCCAGACTTTCCTCAGATTTGATAAACAAAAAGGGGGCTCCAGAGCTAAAGAATCCTTGGAGAAGGGGCAGATTCCCAGTTAGTAATTACCATTCTCACCAGGGCCATAATCTATATCTCCTAGACATACTTAATAGAACGAGGCCTGCAGATAACTCAAGTTTCATATTCTGGGGTTATTGAAGATAGAAGAGGATGGGGCTCTACTTCTTTTGTTAGAGATGGGGCATGCACTACAGTGATCTCCCACTCCCTTCAAAAATATATGACAACATACTAGAACAAGCCTAGACATTTACATAAAACGTGATTTGCGGGTCTACTTACGTTATAAAACGAATTTCATTAGGGCGAGAAGTACAGAACCGTAAAATGTAGAGGGAAAAACAATATCAAGTAACTGGTTCTTGTATTAATGCGATCTTGAAATAATCTTAATTTCCCCCCCCCCACCCCCAACCCCACCCTCGCCCTGGAAACCCTAAAATCCCCCCCCCCCCCCACTGGGGGAATTCCCCACCGGTTGAGAACCACTGGTCTAGATCAAGGGTGTCAACCCCAATCGCTCAGCAGTCCTAAACTCAAATAACATGTAAGGTTGCGGGCGGAACAGGATACATATTCAATAAGCCGAAATGAAACCTTTTTTTTTTTTTTAAACAAAAAAACATTAATATGAATTAAAACAGAAAAAAGTTTTAATAATAAAACATCATTGGTATACACATTTTCACTCTTATGTCAATTTGTCAGAGCACGATGTTTGGCATCTTTTCTTGGCTAGAAGTTCGTTTATGTTGGGAGTAATGTTCTGTGTCATTGAGATTCTCATGATGGACTACAAGTGTTCATCAGTGAGACGACTCCTGTGTGATGTTTTGTTAATCTTCATCACCGAAAAAAGTTGCTCACACAGATATGTACTACCAAACATGCTCAAAGTTGGAGCCGCATGTACACGAAGCCGGGGCATCTCTTCACGAATGAAACGAGTGAACTGTGCAAGCCCCACAGTGTCGTACTTTGCCTTTAGTGTCCCATTACACTGCAGCTCTATTAACTCCTTATGCGCCAATACAAAACGAGCAACTGAACATTGCTAGATCACTATAACGACGAACATCAACTCACTACATTATCACTAACTTTTATTTTCGCTTATTCTGATCGAAGCGAGAACGTTCTCGGGTAGCCTATCATTCGGCAAGGCTGCTAATTAGGGAATTTGATTTGCACTTTATATCGTGGCAAGTAAAATAATATTTATGTCTAAAATTCTCTCGAGGACCGAATATCTTTTACGTCGGTTGAGACCTCTCGGGCCTGATATGATTGTTCGCCGAGCCTGATGCGGCCCGCGGGTCTTGAGCTTGACACATGTGGTCTAGATGGAGAATGTAACTGTAACACATGAAACCCGAACCAATAGGTCCACAGTGGTACTATTGCTAACATTCTCTTTGGTGTCCATCTTGATGGAGAATGTAACACACGATTCCCGGGCCGGTAGACAAGATCTTATGTTACTGTTGCTTCTTTCTCCTCCTCGTTGTGCAACAACCGCTGACGTCGCTGTTACAGATTTAACAACACTAGCTACTACTACTGTTACTGTTACTATACTACGAGTACTATTTACCATACTACTACTATTACTATACTACTACTACAACTACTAATACTAATACTACTACTACTACTACTACTACTACTACTACTACTACTACTACTACTACTACTACTACTACTGCTGCTGCTGCTGCTGTTACTACTACTACTACTACTACTCTTCTCTTCCTTCTCCCACATAAAGAAACACAACTACCACTTATCACATCATACATCCCGTTCGTCTTTTGTATTTCCCTTCACGTCTCTCGCTCATTACTCTGTTCACACCTCCCATTCTCTTCTCCGTCATGTTTTTGTATAAGATACTAGCTGCTTAAATTATTTACGCCTTCTACTCTTTTGAACACGTACCCATGTTTGATTGGACACTAGAGTTAAATGTTATACACGAAAATGCGAACTAGCTCAACACCAACTCTCCTTAACTGCCTCTTACGACACACTGGTTTGATTACAAATGTACCTTGCATTACTTTTAATGTTCTTGTTTTCAATCATGAAAACTCACAGGAGTCAGGTGATCAATACCTATTAATCCATTAACATCGCACGGTAGTCTCTCAGTATACATTTCTCCGTGGGCAGACAGCGATCAATGCAGCAACACACACACACACACACACACGCACGCACGCACGCACACACACACGCACGCACGCACACACACACACACACATACACACAAATCCGTTGACAGCTGAGCTACAAGGCGCATAAAACCTGTATATACCTGGCTTACCACCTGTAGTAAAGGTGCGAATATGCAAGTGGGAAGGGAGATATCTGCCGTACAAGCAACGGGTGAAAACATAGACAGACTGACATGTTTATCTGTGGGTTTAGGGATTTCAATTAAGTCAACATACTTCCATGTAACTATATATATTCTGTAATGGATAGTATACAGGTGTCTTTCGCACATGTATAACATCATATTAATTACGTCATCAAAATGTGTGTTGTGGGCAGACTATTTAATTCGTGGGGTTCTTCATAATGGGGTTAGCGGTTATACTTATAGTGGTTTATGAGAGGAAGGATAATCCTAGTAGATAGCATCTAGGTTATTATGGGATGTCTAGTTACATTCCCCTCGCTGAATTTTGATTCTACACGGTTAGTCTTCTTCTTCTTCTTCTTCTTCTTCTTCTTCTTCTTCTTCTTCTTCTTCTTCTTCTTCTTCTTCTTCTTCTTCTTCTTCTTCTTCGTTTTCTTCCCATGAGGCTACTCCTGAAGTATAGTCCCACATCAACACATTCCACACTCTTTGTAAGCCAAATGAAGATTGGTTGGGAGTTCGCTAATCTTTTGTTTTCGACGATGTAAGATGGCCAGTCACAAACCAACCGCCCTAGTGGCCTTTTACAACATGCACAGAGGGTCTACAGAGTTACTTGTCCTGACTTCCCTTTTGGTGTCCCGGCGGCACACGAGTTAAGAACATGTCTAATTATTCAACTCTGCTTGTTGAAAACTAGAACATTATATTTAACTCAGCTTATTGGAAAATTAGAACATTATATACAACGCAGCAAGTAGGAAAGCTAGAACATTATATGCAACTCAGCTTGTTGGAAAATTAGAACATTATATAGAACTCAGCTTGTTGAAAAATTAGAACATTAAATAGAACTCAACTTGTTGAAAAACTAAACTTTATATAGAACTCAGCACTGGAGAGTCGTGATCGCCGATGTCTGCACAGTTAGGCATCTGTAGAAGAAGTAGTTTGTTTGCAGCACATATTCTATTGTGATTTTTATGTATACGGCTAGTGACCTTCACCCAACAAGGAACCAAACGCCGAGAGGTCAATACTGTGACGAAAACTTTCGATAAACACGTTCCACAAAACACAATCACGGCTAACATGTGACAGTTCTCTTGAGTGATCCTCAACTTCAGGATGCTAAATGCTGTCACCTATCAGTAAAAATAGCTATCTCAGTGGTTCCCAAACCGATTGGCTGGAATCTAACAGCTGTAAGTGCTTGCTTGCTTGCTTGTGTTCGTTGGCTTGAGCTCCAACGCGAAGTCCTGTATGTCGGATGAAGGCATCCTGTTGTCCAACATCAGTGTGATGTCATACAGGACTTGAGGTTTGCGTGAGTATCCGTTGTCCCATGTCTGGCTTATTGGTGTGCAGACTGGTGGTTCCTCGCCGTACAGGCAGACACTCTCCGACTTCGGAGGAATCGGCGATCCCACTGACCTTAGCCAGGACCCCGAAGGGACCTGTTGCCCCGGACGCTCGACGAGGACGCGTTAATAGGTCTTGGACAGTATATAACCCGGCCCTGGTGCCTTGGAAACACCTCTGCGTCCCACAGCTGTAAGTGAAACAGTAGTCTGGAGGTGTTCCTAGTTGAAAGAGGGTAGGTCGGCGAACCAAACTCCTTAGGGCTTTCTCTTTATCGGGTCCTCCATTTTTCTGGAAGAGCCTTTTTTTGGCACTTTGGGATAATCAAGACACAGGGATTCTCACACGTGACCAGTCCGCAACAAGGAATCATATGAATAACTTATATATGCATGTTTTCTTGTAGTGTTTGTATGTAGCTGTATCATTGTGTATATGATGTTTGTGTTGTCACGAAGCTTTGGCCACAACGTCATGTTTGTTACTAGTGATAGTTTTTTTCTTTTTTTCTTTTTTTTTTTTTTTGCGATAAAGCTTACCATCTATATTGGGTGTTTTATTCAATTTCGTTTTCTGCAGAATTGTTTACGTTTGGCTAGGTTTTATAGACAAAGTATTCCACATGATACGGTGTCAGAAAACGATGGGTTTTCTGCGGGTGTGCCAGGGAATCAGCAGGCTGAAAGACTGGCTGCTTCGCTCCTTTGGGCGGCCGCTATATTATGACAAGGCTGTTGTCGTTGGAGAATTCTGGGATCGAGCATAAAGCGCAGGAAAGCAAACAGACAAGTCCGCACACTGAACCACCACAATTATAACCAACGCTACTACGGCAGGTTGAACGAGGTGGACAGTTTTATTTTTCTACAAATCGGATCGGATCGGAACATAAGATCCACGTCTGAAGAAAGTTGATTCTGTGAGGGTTGAGCAGAAGGTTTGGATGGCATTCGGCGGGTAGAGGAAAACACATGCGGACGTTCAGTCAGATTGCCGCTGATACCGTTAGCACTCTTCGTTGACTGTTAGAGAAGGGGGCGAGGCGCGTATGGGAATGCCTCAAGGGCAATGATATTGATTCATGATTTTAAGCGCATTCATGTCGATATTCAGTTGATTACCAGCAATAAGGAGAATACAACCTAAACTAATGACTATCTAAATGCCGTATGATTTTTAAACGTGACCTATCTTTCGTCCTTATCCGAGACGGCTATATATTGAATGTGACAACAAAAGAGATCAGAGGGTCGTGTGACGTCAAGAACCAATTGTCCGACCCCGACCTTGGAACGACCTCTTGCCTTATTTATCTTCCTCTTCTTCGCTCGCCTTCAGACATCAAAATGAATAAATGCAAGTAAACTTCAACTTAAGCTTGTTGATATCCCCATATTGTTTACCTCCTGCTTATTCTTCCTCCCTTCTTCTTCTTCTCTTCCTCATACTTCTTCTTCTCCTCCTCCTTCTATTCATCTTCTATGTTCAGTTTGACCTGCTCATCGGTCACAATAGACAAATTCCATCCAAACTACCAATGGTCAGCAAGAGGTTACAGGGGTGCTCCACAATTTCTCATCCACTCTTGTCTCCTGGGGCCATGTGTGGCCTCACAAGCCACGAAAGAGAGGAAACATTTGCCATGTCTTGGGCCCAATTTGGCAAATGTGCTGGTCACTTTGAACGACCTTCGAGTTGCCAGATGGACCTGTAGTCTACATTAATCTGGTTGTAGCCTATAAATGACTTGCTTTTCGCTGACCAGCGCTATAATGAGATCATCTACTAATTTCCCCCTGGTCTCAGTCTCCGTGCGTCTTTTGTACTTTTTGTCAAAATACAAAAATACATCTGCTTCTTTCCGTGAGATCTTGTGACAGTGTAGTTCATTCTGGATGCTGGTTTCGTCTTTGGACACGCACCACAACTACCGACAGATTGTTGTTGGTCGTGATCTCAAGTTGGCCACGGTAAGCAGAGGGAATCTTTACAGATACAATGGCTACGGTCACCGACCAGAATTCGATGCCAAGACGGAAAGCAGTGGTGGACTATCTTCTTTGGAAATGTCTAGTAAATTACAGCTGATCAAACAGATGGAAAAAGAGCAAAAAGAATACAAAGAGATAATACCCAGCAGGTGTGGTAGTATCACGTAAAGGGGACAAGGACAAAGATTTGATCAGAGACTGCTGATTCGGTGAGATGGCTAATGCTTATCGGCATGGCACATGATGATGATGATGATGATGACGACGATGATGATGATGACGATGATGATGATGATGATGATGATGATGATGATGATGATGATGATGATGATGATGATGATGATGATGATGATGATGATGGTATGATGATGACGATGATAAATACTCTATTGTGGCTTATATGATGGACAACAGGATGCCTTCATCCGATATACAGGACTTCGCGTTGGAGCTCAAGCCAACGAACACAAGCAAGCATATGATTATGATGATGATGATGATGATGATGATGATGATGATGATGATGATGATGATGATGATGATGATGATGATGATGATGATGTTGATGATGACAACGATGGTGGTGATGATGATGATGATGATGATGATGATGATGATGATGATGATGATGATGATGATGATGATGATGATGATGATGATGATGATGATGATGATGATGATGATGATGATGATGATGATTATAACTACTCTATTGTGGCTTATGGTTAATCTGTAAAATACGAACCGCCCTTAAATGGTTCGAACTCATGACCACAGGGCTGCCAGGCGAAGATCTAGCCACTACGCCAGCGCTGCACCCTTCCTATTTGATTTTATGCCCGAAAAGACTAGGCACCTGGCGTACTACCTGAGTAATGTTGTGTAGGGGAAGTCCCCTACCCTCCACGATGTTGGGAAGCAGGCTATGCCAGCCGTAGTATTCTGTGGAGAACAGCGCTACATGGGGCAAGGGAACTGGGTTCAGCAGCGGTACTGAGGCAATGGTGTGCGTGAGCACAGCCATGTGCTGGTTGCCGACCTGTTTGTCCAATAGTCAGGCCTGGTGGGTGTCCCACACCGTAATTGTCTGGTTGGCGGGATAAAGGTACCATCTATTAAAGGAGAAGTAAAGTGTCTCCTTCCCTCCGCTAGCCCGCGGGACACCCTTGGACAAGGTGGAGTACCCGTTTAGCCGCCCCATCAGGGTAACGTGAAGCCATGGGTCCAGGTGGTGGATGAAGTTTAAGAGTAGTCGATAGATAGTTGTAGGTAATGGTCTCCAATTTCACGACGGTATGCAGGGGATCTCTTTTTTGGAGACAATGTAAGGCCACTGCTAAGAAGGAAAGCAATGGCAAACTACCTTCTTCATAGACGACATGCTCACCCACGCCCAAAAAGACTAAATCTCCAACACCTTCAGGATGTCTGAACATACTGACCTCTGAATATTGCCCTCAGCCGGATTCCAAGCTGTCAGTTGTCAAGCTTATCTAGGCACCAACTATTGAATGCATGTAGTTTATTAGTATTCTATGTTGTCATTCTCCATGTTTCTTATCAATATAGTAGCACTGTAAAGATGTGGCTAGTGGTGAATAGTAAAGGTTCATGGATCGTGTTTAGTGTAGGAGAGCCTGGCATATGATACCACGACATCTAGTCTAAGAATGGTATAGACAATGACGGCAGCTTTCCTCTAACTAGAGGATAAAGCGCTCACACATGTGATTGTAACGGACTCACTGAACATGCTGAGAACGGCCAAGACTTCTTGTAAAGTGACGTGCTTGAATTACAAAGTTAAAGATAGGGAATATGTGTTGGATCTTGTATCCAGGACATACTGGTGTGATGGAAAACGAGCGGGTGAGCAGATTGGCTGCGTCTGCTCCGCTAGGTATGGTATTGGTGCACGATAAGGCAGACGTGGGCAGGGCTCTTTGAGATCAAGTGAATAGTGTGTAAATACAGATACATCATCCTTGGCCTTTCCTCGGGGTACTGAGTGTCGGCTAGATCCCCTGGTCACTCCGAGCTCCAGCAGGGACTAAAGGATCTAGCCGATACTCAACACTCCGAGGAAAGACCAGTCAGACACATAATCAGATTGCAAATCCCAATGGTACTGAGACTCTTCTATGGCTGTTGACGATAAGGACGGCGGCTCATGGGAATGTCCTGAGTGATGTAATGTTGCTTCTGAACTCGTCTCTACCCTCCTCAACAGCATTATTGATTTCACGTTAAATATTCTAAGTTTATGCAAAATCTAATTTCCCTTGATTTACATAAATTTCCTAATTCTATAAAAGCCCGTATTGACTTTCGAATCCTTATTTTAATATAGTCATCGGATCCGCCATGTGTGTCTACATAGCTACCTACATGGGTGTATGATTCCGCCTCTTAAAGTGAGCTTTCACCACAGAATATCGTGTTATAATTTGCTTGCTTTATTAAATCACTTGTAAATAATCGACTGCCAGTAGTTAGTTTCTTGTTGTTAATATATCTCTTTCAATTTCATTTCCACAAAGAGGCCCAAAGAAATAGTTTGAGAACCCAGAAGCCCAATAATGCAAGTGTTCAAGCTTTAGGAATGTTTGACAGGGCGTGTATTTTTTTAAAAGACACCGGTACATTCCTTAACTGACTGAACACAGCGCATAAAAGGCTGTATTATGTTGTGGAAACGGTGTTCATTGAACGCATGCCTCCCAGCTTGTATAGACTTTATGAAAACGTAATTTCAATGTGTAACACGTATTATTTATTAAGCTGCATCGACTTTTGGTAAAGAAATGAACTAGTAAATGTAATTGTAACTTTATGGATTACAACAACGTGTGGCTGGCAAGCAAGAATTTGCCAACATTCGAATATGAAATATAGAGCTTTTCATCTATCTAAGTACGTACACACCTGCCTGTCTATCTAAATAGCTACTTGTCTGTCTGTCTGACAGCATGCATGCCCGTCTGTCTGTCTGTCTGTCTGTCTGTCTGTCTGTCTGTCTGTCTGTCTGAGGATATACCCTGTCTGTCTGTTAACTGTGTGTGTGCGTGCTTATGTCTGTCTGTCTGTCTGTCTGTCTGTCTGCTTGTCTGTCTGTCTGCTTGTCTGTCTGTCTGTCTGTCTGTCTGTCTGTCTGTCTGGATGCATGCATGCGTTTTCTCACCTCTTGATTGAGTGGTATTTGCCTATTTCTCTCAGCGAGCTCCACATCGGTGATTCTGTCATACCATTTCGTTACCACTATTCTGCGCAGGTACCAATTAATTCATGTCTTTAGTTTATTAGTAATTGTTTAGTCGTTTGGTTTGTTTCCTCTCCATACAACAGTACTGATTTACTGTTAGAGGTTAATATTAGGTTTAATGTTATGTTTAATTTTATTTGACTTTCTCGAGTTTCTTAGTTCTGTAAAATCCCACGTTGCCTTCTGAATTATTGTTTGAATATTTGTATCTGTCCTCCCATCTTTATCTAGATTTTTACTTAGATGGGGGGGGGGGGGGGGGGTATTTCACCTCTTGAGCTGGTGTTGTGGGGGAAACGAGCAGGCGGACAGCTTGGCTGAGTCTGCACCCACCGGCGAGGTATTGGTGCATGATAAGGCTGATGTGTTCGGGGCCTTGTGGGATCGTGTTTATATTGCAGAAGAACAGATAGATAACCACGCCGTGGAGAGAATGATGCTGCAGGGAGTGATCTGAGGATCTGGTCGACACTCAGAATTCACAGGAACGGCCAAGCGGTAGTTGCTGTTGTCTTCATAATCCAGTCTAATATTAGTAAGAATAATACTGGTTAAAACGTATCCCTGTCTTCATCCATCCATCATGTGCCATTCCGGTAAGCGTGGGCGACCATGTTTCGCCATCTCACTCGATCACCAGAGTCGTGGATCAGCTCCGTGTTTCTGTCTCGAACATATCCCGTCTCACGCCTGTTCTTATTTCAAATGACTCTGTTAGTTTTCCATCACTGAGCACGCTATACCTCTTTCACCCAACCCAAATCCACGTACCCACTCATACATTTACCAGCCTGTATTAGTATAGTTGCGTATCTTTTACAAAACGTCGCATTCAACCCCAGCATTTGTTAGGCTGTTTGTGACATCTTGGCAAGTTTACCTCAAGTAGTTTGCCATTTCTTTCTGAACAATTAACATTCATAGCATTGTATGAAAACCAACACAACGCGGTCTTCTGCTGAATCTTCCGCAGCTGTTTCGAACGCGGTATTAGGGATAACGAATTGTGTCCGTAACACCTTAGCCACAGAGCCGGCCAGCTTGCATTACTCAACCATTTATCCATTAACTACATACCTGTCTGTCTGTCTGTCTGTCTGTCTGTCTGTCTGTCTGTCTGATTTTGTCTGTCTGTCTGTTTGTCTGTCTGTCTGTCTGTCTGTCTGATTTTCTCTGTCTGTCTGATTTTGTCTGTCTGTCTGTCTGATTTTGTCTGTCTGTCTGTCTGATTTTGTCTGTCTGTCTGTCTGATTTTTTTTGCCTGTGTCTGTCTGCTGACAAGTCTGTCTGTCTGTCTGTCTGTCTGTCTGTCTGTCTGTCTGTCTGTCTGTCTGTCTGTTAGCCTGTCTCACTGTCTGCCTGTCTCAGACAAATAGACCTCAAAGCCAGATAATCATAACACCACATACTCCTACACAAAAAATGTAATGGAGAATCATGTAACATTAGAAACCCGCTCTTTTACGCTTGCACTTAAAAACACTGAGAGTGCAGCAAATTTCCACACGCAATACATAACGTTGTCTAAGGCAATTCGTGCCGGGTTGATATCTAAGAATAGACCTGTAATTCTATGAGAACTCGGGATAGTGCGTTGCACGGTCCGATGCCAACATCAAAGCTGTTTGTGTAAATAATTTTAGTGTTAATAACCCGGAAGTGATATTTGTAACGGAAACCGGAAATGGGTGTGTTCCATATATGTCGCTGAGATTGCTATTGGGTGACGCTGAGAATAAGGTATCTTGCCTCCATATATCCTACGTCATATTGTCGCTTTTTATTCTTGTCCTCCACCTCTTCCTTCTTCTCCTCCTATCCAACTTCTTCTCCTCCTTCTTCTTCTTCTTCTTCTTCTTCTTCTTCTTCTTCTTCTTCTTCTTCTTCTTCTTCTTCTTCTTCCTCTTCTTCTTCTTCTTCTTCTTCTTCTTCTTCTTCTTCTTCTTCTTCTTCTTCTTCTTCTTCTTCTTCTTCTCATGAAACGATACAGGCTGTTAAATAACTAACAAATCAATATATCGAACGAGTGTATCCCCTCTGCTGTGTGTCCACCGTGACGAGGTAGAGGGGCTTGTGCGTCCCAATGACCCCAAGAGCTATGCCGACGGTAGCACAGCTACTGGTAGGGCCACCCATGTCGGACAGGTCAAGGGAGAGGGACCAGACGAAGAGACACACAAACCTGCTGCCTTGTAGGTAGACTGGGGACAGTCAAAGGCTAGGGAAAGCACCCCAAATACATGCTTGTCGAAATCGGATGTACTGAGCCACAGGCTTGACAAAGCAGTGCAACGTGAAACCTGCTGCCTTGTAGGTAGACTGGGGACAGTCAAAGGCTAGGGAAAGCATCCCGAATAAATGCTTGTCGAAATCGGATGTACTGAGCCACAGGCTTGACAAAGCAGTGCAACGTAACTTAATTCATGATGTCACAAATCAAAATTAATCGATATGGTGCTAATCCCGTGAAGTCCCATCAGGCGGTGATAGTGCCGGGCCCCCTGCCTCGAGGGGGTCCACCCATGACTACTGGTGGTCACCTTCCCCTGTGCTGTGGAGTCAAGGCACAGAGGAGTAGGTTAAGAGCTATTGACCAAATACCCCGGACACTCAACATACTACAGTGGAATGCCGAAGGAGTTTACAAGAAGAAAGACTCCCTAATACAGCGTCTTCATAAAGATAGAATAGATGTGGCATGCATTCAAGAGACACACCTCAACGCCAATCACAAATTCTCAGTCAGAGGATATCAGGCCACACGTTTCGACCGCGAAGGACACAAAGGAGGAGTTCTAATACTTACACGAAATACAATACCTTGCAGCGAAGTATCTGTGATCTCTGACAACCAAACGGAAATTATAGGTGTTGATATAATGATAAAGGACGTCAAAATAAGAATCTACAATCTGTATAGCCCAGCAGATAAGGACCTTACACTCTCAAACATGAAAATAACTGACACAAACTGCATTATTGTCGGAGACTTTAATAGCCGTTCAGAAAGATGGGGATACCCAGATACTGACAAAAGAGGAGATGAATTGGAGGACTGGGAAATAGACTCAAATCTCCATCTACTCAACAAAGCGGATGACACACCGAGCTTCTACTCCAGAAGATGGCTTACCACTTCTACTCCAGACTTAGCTTTCTGCACAGGAGACATCCTCCACAAAATCGATCGCCATGTGCTGGACCAATTAGCAGGTAGTGACCACAGACCAATCAAGCTTGAAATGAATATGGAGTATGTTCCACAGGAGCAAAAGCCCTTGCCCCGCTGGAATTACAAACGAGCAGATTGGGACAGATTTGCCATACTAACAGACAAATATTGTGAAAACATAAATACACGATATGGCAACATAAGGCAAATGGTGGAAAGTCTAAACAGAGCGATAATACAGGCAGCCACTGAGTCCATTCCAAGAGGAGCGAGGAAAAATTACAAACCATACTGGACTGAAGAACTACAAAGTTTGGAGGACAAAGTTGAAGATGCCAGGAAGACAGCAGAGAGAGAACAAACAATTGAAGCAAACATCTCTCTCAAAGCCATCTCAGCAAAATATAAAAGAACAGTAAATCAAACAACAAGAGATTGTTGGAGGGAAAAAACAGAAAACCTGAATTTTGACAGGGATGGAAACAAACTATGGAAACTAGTGAAAGCCATGAACAATGAAGGACCTAGAAACAAACAAATAACAATTAAACAAGGAAATGCCTTGCTTGCAGGCAAAAAGGCTGCAAATGCACTAATGGAACACTATGCAAATGCAAACCACATTGATATTACAACCGAACAGAAGAAAGCAATCAAAGACAAACAGATACATCATAGAAATACAGAGACAGCGGCAGAATATATGATGGCAAATCTAACAATGGAAGAAATGGAACAGGCAATGAATACCCTAAAAAAGAAGAAATCACCAGGAAAGGATGGAATCACAAATGAAATGCTAATAGGACTAGGCACCAAGGCAAAGAAGAAACTACTAGCAGTCCTAAATTACAGCTGGAAGAGAGGAATAGTCCCACAGGCATGGAAGGAAGCTATACTAATACCAGTCCCAAAGAAAGGAAAAGACCTGGAAGAACCAAATGGCTATCGACCTATCAGTCTACTTAGCTGTGTAGGAAAATTAATGGAACGCATTATCAATGGCAGGCTAACATGGCATCTGGAAGAAAACAAACTCTTAACACCACACCAAGCAGGATTTAGAAAGTACAGATCCACTGAAGATCAAATAACCTATATAGCTCAGGAAATAGAGGATGCCTTCCAAGAGAAAAAGCACACACTAGCAGTCTGGATAGATTTAGAAAAAGCATTTGATAAAGTATGGAAGGAAGGACTGAAAGTAAAACTGCAAAAAATGCATGTTTGTGGGAAAATGTATAAATGGATCAGCCACTACCTTGAGAACAGAACTGCCAGGACAAAAGTACAAGGACAAACAAGCAAAATGATGCTGCTGGAGCAAGGTGTCCCCCAAGGAGGAGTTCTTTCACCAACATTATTCCTAGCATATATAAATGACATCACAGAAAATTTTCCAGCCAGAGTACACACATCCTCCTTTGCAGATGACCTAGCCATATGGACATCTGAAGAATATATTAGTACAGCTAACAGCAGAATACAGCAAGCCTTATTAGCGCTAGAGGACTGGTCAAAATCATGGCTAGTGAAGATAAGTGAGGAGAAAACAACATGCACAGTGTTCTCCCTCTCAATTAAAACTCAGCAACCTAAGCTGGTATTGAATGGAAAAATATTGCGCCATGAAGAAAATCCAAACTATCTAGGAGTCACCTTTGATCGTCGCCTGACATGGAAGACACAGGTTGAGAAAAATCGAACAAGAGCAAGGCAGAGAATGGCAATCATGAAAAAGCTTGCTGGTACAACGTGGGGAGCAGATGAGAAAGTTCTCAAGAAGTTATATACTGGACGGGTGAGGCCAGTACTGGAATATGGCATTGCAGCTTGGGCAACAGCAGCTAAGTCAAACTTTAACAAAATAAGTAGAGTCCAAAACCAAGGAATGCGAATCATAACTGGAAGCCTGAAGACAACGCCTATTAATGAACTAGAAAAGATCACTTGTTTACAACCAATGCAGGATAGAAGAGATAGCAGAGCCCAGCAACAAGCAGAAAAATTTAGAAGATTGACAGACCACCCTATGTACAACAGATTTAATGGTTTTGGAAAGGGAAGACTGAAGCGTAGCAACTTTGTAGAAACTGCAAAACGAAGGATTAGGGCAGATCCTATACTTAACATATCAACAGTCAAGCCCATACACAATGCACACAAGTTCCCAGCTTGGAGACAACAGCAACTGCCTGAGATGATAGAAAACATTCCTGGTATTGAGAAAAAGAACACTCAGCATGAAACCGAAAGAAGAGAAATAACCCTAAACTACATAAAAGAACATTACCCAAGCAGGAATTGGACCCATGCATATACAGATGGATCAGCCAAAAATTCAATAGAGAATGGAGGAGGAGGAATTCTCCTAAATTTAAAAAATGGAGTGAAAAAAACACATTCATTGGCAACTGGAAAATTTTCAAGTAACTTCAAAGCTGAGGTAGAGGCTTTGAAAACTGCAGCAGAAATGCTCCTGATGGAGGAAAATAAAGAGAAGCAAATAGCTATCTTCACAGATGCAAAGTCAGCTGTCTCAATACTCAAGAGCAATAACAGCACAGAACTAACTGACCTAAGAGCAGCACTCCATGGTCTATGCCAGAAATCCAAAAAAGTTGTAATACAGTGGATCCCATCACATTGCAGTATACCTGGAAATGAAGAGGCTGACAGACTGGCAAAAGAGGGCGGACGACTACCACAGCCTGACATAGACATAACCTATAATGAGGCAAAGAGGTTGATAAAAAGCACTTATAGAACCAAATGGGAATCTGAGCATCCAGGCCATCAGAAGGATGATGCATATTACAAACTCGACCGAAGAGAACAAGTAGCAATCTTCAGACTCCGCACAGGACATAACAGGCTGAAATACCACTTGTTCAATAAACTAAAGATAGGAGATACCGATGAATGTAATTGTAGAGCTGGAAAAATGACAGCTAAGCATTTGCTGCAGGATTGCCCAACGTATGCAGAACAGAAAAAGATATTTTGGCCCACACCTGCTTCATTTGAGGACAAGCTCTATGGAGATATAAACAAGCTCAAGTTGACCGCAGCTTACTTTAACTACATACAAGTTGACATTTAAAGGTGCATGAAGACCCAGAGGCATGAAATGGAATATTGCTTGGATAGCAAATCCATTATGTGGAAAGTCCAAATCGAAAGCTCGCTGTGTGGGCTTCTAAAAAGGTGGAAAAGTGTCCTAGTGGCACGAAATGGAATATTGCTTGGATAGCAAATCCATTACGTGGAAAGTCCGAATCAAAAGCCCATTGTGTGGGCTTCATAAAAGGTGGAAAAGTGTCCTAGTGGCACGAAATGGAATATTGCTTGGATAGCAAATCCATTACATGGAAAGTCCGAATCGAAAGCTCACTGTGTGGATGTCATCTGCAGACTGCATACTTCTGGTTTCCAGAAGAACAGCCTATGGTGAACGGAAGGCCCAATATACGGAAGTGAGGCTAAGCAGCCATGTGCAGGACGTGACGATTCCTTGGGTGAGCCCAGTACCAGAGCGCTATGTATCGGCTCTGCAAGTATGGAAGCCTCCTTGGATGGCGGGGAATGCCCATGGTCTGCCCCTGCCTTCCCTTGAGGGCTGACCAGGATCTCTGGCCGTTCTATATGGACCAGCTGGGATGGGGGATAACACCACAACAGTGAGAGTCAAACGTCCTAAGAAACCACCGGGAAGGTTAACCCGGTCAACAAATGCCCGCAGAAGTCGGATGTGTCGGCCTAACGGCGCAAGAACGCAGCTCTGCTGTAAACAGGCACAACGCAATCACATCCGAAAAAAAAACTCCGGATGAACGAACAAGAAGAACGAGTGTATTCGGCCTACATGTTACAATAAACTTATTCAGTGCCAAAGGATTAAATATTGACAAATGTTTCAATGCCAAAGGATTAAATATTGACAAATGTGACCTCCCATTTGAACAGAAGGGTGATATATCGCCATACTATGGTCATTGTGTTGTTTCGTTTCACGGTATCTTCCGCAACTGTAATGCTTAGAGAACGAAAATTTGCATTGTCATCATCATCATCATCATCATCATCATCATCATCATCATCATCATCATCATCATCATCATCACCCAGTGCATTGCAGGCCGGCTGACGAGGGCGATCATGCCTCTCCAAAAATTGCGATCTCCGATGGCATGGATCAATTTGTGTGTTGACTCCCTTTCATGACTTGACGCAAGACTGTCCAGAATTTCCTTGCGATGTCTTCATCTATCTCTCTATCTGCAAATCTTTCCGGTTGTCACATGTTCCAGTCTTTGTCTTCTCATAATGTCGCCAAACAATGTTGACTGCTTCTTTCTGATGTTTGTGATATGTTGTCTTTGCGAATTAGCTTCTCTCAAAATGTCCTGATTATTCATTTTGGCTACACCATTAATTTTCAGCATTTTTTCTATACAACCACATCTTCTGTCTCTCAGGAACTAAATAATGTATCCATAATAAGTGTTAAAGTGTTGGAAGGGGTTGTTACTGGTAAAAGACAAGATGTTCATAAACAAACGAATGAATAAATGTATTGTTTTCCAAACACAAATCCATCCACTCATCTTTTTTTTTTCCGCATATCCTCTACAGGACATAGCTGTCAACATCAGCATCTTTCAGCTGATTGTTAATTTCTTGGCAAGATTACGCTCAGTAGTTTGCCATTGCTTTCTGAGCGACTGGCTCACATACCGCCTAAGTTGCCAACACGGCGGGAACCGCTACCGATTCTCGCGCAAGTTACCTTCCTCACGTGAATATACGAGATTACGGAGAAAGACGTTAACATTTAGGCCACTGAGACCGGCCCACTCATCTTTAGCACATGAAAATGCAGGCAGCAGGAACACTTACACGGGTTCAAGAATCTTTCAGGAGGCTGTGCTGAGAGCGACCTTCTGTCCACGGCCTGCTTGATATGATGATGATGATGATGATGATGATAGTGATGATGATGATGATGATGATGGTGATGATGATGAGATAAAGGTGATGATGATGATGATGATGATGATGATGATGATGATGATGATGATGATGATGATGATGATGATGATGATGATGATGATGATGACGATGATGATGATGATGATGATGACGATGATGATGATGATGATGATGATGATGATGATGATGATGATGATGATGATGATGATGATGATGATGATGATGATGATGGTGATGATGATGAGTAACATAGCACCCAAAAAAAATAATCATCGTCATAGCAAAAAACGTGTTTACCAGAATGAGTAACGCCATGAAGAATAGAACAATCATAAAAATTATGACAATTGACTTCCTGACAGTTTTTGCGTGGTCGTGTCCTCTTTCTGGACGCGTCAATGTTGCACAATGTGTAATGGAGCTGGGAAGTTATTGCTTCTGCTGTTGTTGCGTTTGATAAGACAGTTGGAAATATCGTGGGCAGAGAGGAAAACAAGCGCTGATCTTCAAAACAATGAAAACAGTGTATTCCCTTAGTGAATTTAAAAACAGAAGCAAAACCAAAATATTGCATGATTGCATGATTGCCTGGTATATTTCGCTGCATCTCGTCAGGTGAATGTTGCAGTTATTAACGAGGGGGCTTCAAATGGAAACTTAAATGTTTTATTTTATTTATTTATTTATTTAGTGTGTGTGTGTGTGTGTGTGTGTGTGTGTGTGAGAGAGAGAGAGAGAGAGAGAGAGAGAATATACTGTAAGAAGTACAGAACACATGTATCATTTTCTGATGTAGTCACTGCTGCGTTCGATGCAAGTACTCCATCGCCGATTAAGTGCCTGGTTAAGTCCCTTTAGAACAAAAATGCTCTTGGTCGCGTATGTAACCACTCATGCACCACCTGCTTTACCTCTTTATCTGGCCGAAAAGTCTGTCACAGAAGTCACGCCATTTTGAAACTTCCTACTCCACTCATACACTTGCTGGACTGACAGACATGCATCACCATACTGGACCTTCATTCCCCGATGAACTTCTATAGGTTTCACCCCTTTACCCCTTTCCATCCATCCATCATGTGACATGTCGATAAGCGTGGGTGGTCATGTTCTGCCATCTCACTCGATCACCAGAGTCGTGGATCAACTCTGTGTTCCTGTCTCGACCATGCCACGTGGCCAAGCCATCCAAATATTTACTTCTCGATCTTCCCGTTGGTCTCTTCCCTTCGATCTTGCCAGTTGTCACCAAGTTCTCCAATTCATTTCTTCTCATGTTGAAATTCTTTGCACTTTCCTCAAAAACCACATTTCCACAGCCATCAGTTGTTTTTTCAGCTTGACTGCTTATTGTCCACGCTTTACATCCATACAAAAGTATAGGTGAGACTTCGGGTCGTCAACATGGCGGTTAGGTGTTGAACCGTTAAGGCCTGTGGCGTGTTTATGCTTGCAGCTACGATTTGAAATCGCGTTTTCCTCGTGTTGGACTGGTAGTGCATGGTTCCGTCGCCCTGCTACATAGTGAGCGCGTGGGCGACACTGTGAGCTGTGAAAATCGCGGGGAATGCTTTTACATCTGTTCTGTACAGAATGTACAGTGATCTGCATGTTCGGAACAATGGCTACCGTCTGTTGCCGAATTGACTGAATTCCTTTTCGGTTCACGAGTGCATTTTTCAGGAGACTCCCGGGAGTCGACGCTGAAGCTGCGGAGTTCGTGCTTTATGCGACACTTTCGGCGGGTCGCCCTGCGGTAAAAGACCGAGCCATGTGAGAAAACCCGGGTCAATAAGGTCTTTCTGGTGACTTCCGAGTGTTGGAATTCTGGCGGAGGTATTATGCACAGTGTACCTGTGCGGGCTGTTGGATTGCTGAGACTCCTGCCTATTCCACTTTTCATATTGGACAGTGGGGAGCATTTTGTGTGATATTTACTGGCACAGGAATGGAGCATAATGGGGATGATTCGTTGCCGTGAAGTTGGAACCTCCACTAACTAACTAACTAACAAAAGTATAGGTTCTATGTAACACTCTTTTTCTCGTTTCAATTGACATCTTTTTATTGGTCATTATGTCTTTCATCTTGCAAAAGACTACCTTAGCATTGACAATTCTTGTTCTAATATCTTCAAGGCATAACCCATCAGATGTTATGACTGTGCGGAGATAACTGTACCGTTTCACTTGCTTAAGAATATGCCCATTTACTCGTATATCACATTGTGGTATTTTCTTCTTCCCAGTGACGACCATAATCTGTGTCTTCTTACTATTCAGTTCTAACCCTAGTTGTTCACTGTGTGCAACAACAGCATCTACTAAATTTTGCAGATCCTGTTCATTGTCTGCAATCAAGACTGTATCATCTGCATATCTAATGTTATAGATGCATCGTCCCGCAATGTTGATTCCTTCCATATCTTATATATAAAAAAGACTTGTGCGTCCGTATTTATGTATCTCTGTATGTATGTATGTCCTTTATACGTTCGCGAACGGCCCATGCGATTGAGATGAAATTTTCTACACGCCTTCCTTTCAGTCCAGAGCTGCCAACTGTCATAGTTTTTTTTTCTTCTTCCTCCTCCTCCCTCCTCCCTCCTCCCCCTCCCAAAATACGTACGTCCAGGAAATGGTCTTCTACATAGACACTTCTCTCTGAGGTCCGCGATAACATATTAACCTGGTGGGATGGCAATCAATCATCCTACTACCTCCTCCCTCCTCCTCCCTTCTCCCTCTTCCTCCTCCCTCTTCCTCCCTCCGCCTCCTCCCTCCTCCCACTCTCTACTCCTCCTTCCTCCTCCCTCCTCCTTCTCCTCCCTCCTTCTCCCTCTTCCTCCTCCCTCTTCCTCCCTCTTCCTGCTCCCTCCGCCTCCTCCCTCCGCCTACTCTCTCCTCCTCCTCCCTCTCCCTCCTCCTACTCCCTTCTCCTCCTCCTCCTCCTCCTCTCTCCTCCTCCCTCCTTCTCCCTCCTCCTCCCCCTCCTCCTCCACCCTACTCCTCCCTCCTCTTCCTAATCCCTCCTCCTCCCTCCTATTCCTCCTGTCTCCTCCTCCCTCCTTCTCCCTCCTCCTTCTACCTCTTCCTCCCTCCTCCTTCTCCCTCCACCTCCTCCCTCCTCCTCTCTCCTCCTCCTCCCTCCTCCTCCCTCCTCCTCCCTCTCCCTCCTCCCTTCTCATCCTCCCCCACCTACGTTCTCCTCCTCCCTCCTCCCTCCTCCTCCTTCTCCCTCCTCCTCCCCCTCCCTCCTCCCCCTCCTCCTCCTCCTTCACCCTCCTCCCTCCTCCTCCTCCTTCACCATCCTCCCTCCTCCTCCTCCCTCCTCCTCATCCTCCCTCCTCCTCCCTCCTCATCCCTCTTCCTCCTCCTCCTCCCTCCTCCCTCCTCCTTCTCCCCTTTCCCCCCTCTTTCTCTTAATCCCTCCTCCTCCCTTCTCCTCCCTCCTATTCATCCCTACTCCTCCTCCTCTCTCCTCCTCCTCTCTCCGCCTATCTCTTCCTCCCTCCTCCTCCCTCCTCTCTCTTCCTCCTCCCTCCTCCTCCCTCTTCCTCCTCCTCCTCCCTCCTCCTCCCTCCTCCTCCCTCCTCGTCCTCCTCTTCCTTCCTCCTTCGCCCTCCTCCTCCCTTCTCCTCCCTTCTCCTCCTCCCCCTCCTACCCCTCCCTCCTCCCCCTCATCCGTCTTCCTCCCTCCTCCTTCTTCCTCCCTCCTCCTCCCCCTCCTCCCCTCCTCCTCCCTCTCCTCCTCATCCCTCCTCCTCCATTCTCCTCCTCCCTCCTCCTCTCTCTACCTCCTCCCTCCTCCTCCCTTCACATTCCTCCTCCTCCCTCTTCCTCCTCATCCCTCCTCCTCCTCTATCCTCCTCCCTCCTCCTCCTCCTCCCTCTACCTCCTCCCTCCTCCTCCCTTCACATTCCTCCTCCTCCCTCTTCCTCCTCCTCCCTGTCATCCTCTTCCCTCCTTCTCCTCCCTCCTCCTTCTCCCTCTTCCTCCTCCCTCTTCCTCCCTCCGCCTACTCCCTCCTCCCACTCTCTACTCCTCCTTCCTCCTCCCTCCTCCTTCTCCTCCCTCCTTCTCCCTCTTCCTCCTCCCTCTTCCTCCCTCTTCCTGCTCCCTCCGCCTCCTCCCTCCGCCTACTCTCTCCTCCTCCTCCCTCCTCCTCCCTCTCCCTCCTCCTCCTCCCTCTCCTCCTCCTCCTCCTGCGATCTCCTCCTCCCTCCTTCTCCCTCTTCCTCCTCCCTCCTCCTCCCCCTCCTCCTCCACCCTACTCCTCCCTCCTCTTCCTAATCCCTCCTCCTCCCTCCTATTCCTCCTGTCTCCTCCTCCCTCCTCCTCCCTCCTCTTCCCTCCTCCACCTCCCTCTTCCTCCTCCCTCCTCCATTTACCCAAGACAGACAGACATACAGATAGTCGGGAACGGGATCTTATATGACTACTTATATGATTTAAATGAGATGCTCTCCACCATGGGCTGGGCCGGGTCAGACAGACAGACAGACAGACAGACAGACAGATAGATAGACAGACAGACAGACAGACAGTCGGGAACGGGAACTTATATGATTACTTATATGAATTAAATGAGATGCTCCCCACCAGGAGTTGGGCGATGACGGGCCGGGTCAGACAGACAGACAGATAGATAGTCGGGAACGGGAACTTATATGACTACTTATATGAATTAAATGAGATGCTCCCCACCAGGGTCTGGGCGAAGCCGGGCCGGGTCAGACAGACAGACAGACAGATAGACAGACAGACAGACAGACAGATTGTCGGAAACGGGAACGAGAACTTATATGAATTAAATGAGATGCTCCCCACCAGGGTCTGGGCGAAGCCGGGCCGGGTCAGCTAGTCTTCTATATTTCTGAAAATATTTTCACTGTACAGGGAAAAAAGATCTGGAGACATTACACATCCCTGTCTCACACGTCTTTTAATATGCTGATATTGACCTACATTGTTATCAATTCTAATGGCGGCTTGTTGTTTCCAATATATGTTTTTCACAAGTCTACTGATAAATAAAAACGGTTAGTGCATGTCAAAAGTGGGGCGGCCATCTTTTAACTGTCCTTGTGACATCATCATGTTCGTCTCCTCCGTGATGTCACGTGCTAACTACTCTTGACATCCTTAACAACAATATTGACACCTTACAAGACAATGACATGGTATTGTATTTTCCATCACACTTTTAAGGTTTTCATGTGAAGCCCCCTCGTATCAAATGAAGTGAATAAATGAATAGGAATGTTATTGGAAAAGCACTTTCCCGCTATGGTCTGTGATATGACTGCATCATACCATTTTGTAGGCTTGAGAGCTAGAAGGAATCGGGGGCCTATCTTTCCCCTGACTTTTGCCAGCGACGAGCCCAGACATCAAACCTGCGCCACACCGTGATGATGATATTACCAGCGCAATCCGCTAGCGACATGGCTTGTGGGCCAGCCGGAAATAATCCCCCAGCCCACATTTGAATAGACCAATCGGTACTGAGGATGTTTGTAGGTGGGGGATGTGTGGGTGGGTGGGGAGATGTGTGTGTGGGTGAGGGATGTGTGGGCGGGGATGTGTATGAGGAATGCATGTGGGGATGTGTGTGTGTGAGGGGAATGTGTTTATGGGTGGAGTTTTGTCTGGGAGGGGGGATGTGGGGGAGGTGTGGAATGTGCAGGTGGATGACAGTTGTATGTGAGGATGGGGGATGTGTGTTTGGCTGGGGGTTGGGGTGTGTGTGGGTGGGAGGGTAGATGAGAGATGCATGTGTTGATTGGCGAGTGGGTGATGTGTGGGTGTGAGTGGTTGATGGATGAGTGCGTGAGTGGGTGGATGTGTGTGAGAGATAAGTGTATGGTTGAGGGATGTATGTGTTTGTGGGAAGATGTGCGTGAGCGGCGGATGTGTGTGGGTGGGGTATATGTGGGTGGTGGGGAGATGTGTTTGTGGGTTGGGATGTGTGTATAGGTGGGGGATGTGTAGTTAAGAGTTGGCGGATATTGGGTGGGTGAGTGGGTGTAGGTTTGCTGATGTGTGTGTGGGTGGGTGAAGAAAATTGTGAGGGTGCGGGATGTATGTGTGGATAGGTGCGAGATGTGTGGGTTGACGGGGGTATGTGTGTGTGGTTTTTGTGATGTATGTTCTCTGGGTGGTTGAGGGTATGTGGGTGGGTGGTGGAGAATATGTGGGTGTTTGTGTGCGTGTCGGTTATGGGATGGGTGGGGGGGTGTATGTGTGGGTTGGGAAATGTGTGTGGGTGGGGGATCAGTGGGTTTGTGTGGGCATGTATGTTTGCCTGAGTCTGTGTGAGTGCGTGGAGGTATGTGTGGGTGGGGTGTGGTGGGTGGGCGATGTGTGGGTGGCTGAGGGATGTGTGGGTGGCTGCGGGGTGTAAGGGTGGATGGGGGATGTGTCTCACAACATTGCAATATGCAGTGTTTATGTTTACAACTTCCATTTGACAATGTTTTTTTTCCCCCCCTATGTAAATGTAACATGCACATTTGATGAATGAAAGATGAGTGATTGAAAGGGCCGAATGTAAGACGGGCCTGCATGGCCAATTTGTTACCATTTTAAAATAAAGTTTGTTCGTTCATTCGTTCGTTCGTTCTTCTTCTTCTTCTTCTTCTTCTTCTTCTTCTTCTTCTTCTTCTTCTTCTTCTTCTTCTTCTTCTTCTTCTTCTTCTTCTTCTTCTACTTCTTCTTCTTCTCCTTCTTCTTCTTCTGCTGCTGCTGCTGCAGCTGCAGGCACGTTCAGGTGACATTTCATGTACCTTCACAATGTCACATTCACGTGATATTCTAGTACTTTCGTCATGTTAGGTTAAAAACACAACGACACTCCACGTACCTCTGTCATCACCACGATTATACGACGCTCAACATACCTCCGTCAAACCACGATCACGCTACACTGCACACACTTCCGTCAAACCACGATCACGCTACACTGCACACACCTCCGTCAAACCACGATCACGCTACACTGCACACACCTCCGTCAAACCACGATCACGCTACACTGCACACACCTCCGTCAAACCACGATCACGCTACACTGCACACACCTCCGTCAAACCACGATCACGCTACACTGCACACACCTCCGTCAAACCACGATCACGCTACACTGCACACACTTCCGTCAAACCACGATCACGCTACACTGCACACACTTCCGTCAAACCACGATCACGCTACACTGCACACACTTCCGTCAAACCACGATCACGCTACACTGCACACACTTCCGTCAAACCACGATCACGCTACACTGCACACACTTCCGTCAAACCACGATCACGCTACACTGCACACACTTCCGTCAAACCACGATCACGCTACACTGCACACACTTCCGTCAAACCACGATCACGCTACACTGCACACACTTCCGTCAAACCACGATCACGCTACACTGCACACACTTCCGTCAAACCACGATCACGCTACACTGCACACACTTCCGTCAAACCACGATCACGCTACACTGCACACACTTCCGTCACGCCACGATCACGCTACACTGCACACACTTCCGTCACGCCACGATCATGCCATACTCCACACACTTCTTTCACGCCAAAATCATGTCACACGCCATGTGACTCCGTCACGCCACGATCATGTCACACTCCAAGCACTATCGTCACGCCACGATCATGCAACACTATACGTCCGTCACGCCACGATCATGCCACACTCCACACACTTACGCCCGCCACGATCATGCAACACTATACGTACCTCCGTCACGCCACGATCATGCCACACTCCACACACTTCCGCCCGCCACGATCATGCCACACTCCACACACTTCCGTCCCACCACGTACCTCCATCAAGCCACAATCATGCAATATTCCACGTACTTGCAGCAAGCCACGATCATGCGACACTCCATTTACCTCCGTCACGCCACAATCGTGCGGCATATCACTCCCCCCCCCCCCCCCCACCCGCCCCACCCCTCTGCGATATTACACAGAAACCCGTCACCCTCGCACCTCAGTCACGTTGCGCCTCAGTCACTACGTTCGCCTTCGCCACGTCAGTATCCTCACAGAATCACCATTACCTTTTACAAACATTACCATATTACCATCATAACCTGGCCGCTTATTTCCAGATAGGACCGACATATGCTAGCTATAAACGTCCCTTACTATAAACCAAAGGTTTATATATAACACCCCCATCACTATAAACCAGTGGTTGCCACCCACATTCCCAATACACCGGACCCCTTATTCAGTTATCATAAGTTAGTAAAACTTGTGCCACAGGTTGCAGCCGAACGTAAAACACCTGCGATTGTACCATCTGCCATAAGCAACAAGATATTCTTCGGCATTGCTGATACTTCTTCTTCTTTTTCTTCCTTTGACATGAAATTGCTTGTCTATATCTGCAATATTGTCTCTTGTATGAACTTTACTCAGTGGTCCATAGAGTCTATCTTCCACTGTCGTCTCTCTAGGAAGAAGTTTCGCCGAAATTGTTTCTCAATGTTTTTACATTTTTGTGAGATCTTCACGATAATCGTCAGTGTATGTGTGTGTAAAGTGTGGGAGTTTGTTCATATTATTGTCAGTGATTATGTGAGGCATCATATCTGTGTCTAGATGTGAGGAAGTGTGTGTGTGTGGGGGGGGGGGGGCGTGGGGGAATGTGTGTGTGTGGGGGGGTATGTGTGGGGGAGTGGGAAGATGTGTGTATGGGTTGGGGTATGGATATGCGGGTTGGGAAATGTGTGTCGGGGGATGTGTGTATGGGTGAGTGATGTTTGTGTGGCTGGGGAGATGTGTGTAGGTGGGGGATGTGTGTGTGTTAGTGGGAGATGCGTGTGTGGGTGGGGGATGAATGGGTGGGTGGGGGATGTGTGGGTTGGTGGGGAGATGTGTGGGTGAGGGATGTGTGTGGGGGTGTGAGGTTAGGTGTGAAAATGTGCAGGTGGTGTGGATGAGGTACGTGTGGGTGGGGGAAGTGTGTGGGGGAATGTGTGAGTGGGGGTATGAGTTCGGGTGGGTGGGGTGTGTGGGTGTTGGTGGGTAGTTAGATGTGTGGATGTGGGTGGGTGGGGTGTGTGGGTGTTGGTGGGTAGTGGGATGTGTGGATGTGTGTGGGTGTCTTGTGGGGGTGTGTGTAGGTGACGTGGGGTATGGGTCTGGGGATGGGTGTGGAGAATGTGTTAATGGGTGGAGGCTGTGTGTATGGGTGGGAATATGTGTGTGTGGGTGGGGGGTGTATGTGTGGGTGGTAGGGTGTGTGTGTGGGTGGGAGATGTGTGTGAGTTGATAGGGGATGTGTGGGTGTGTGTGGGGAAGTGTGTCTGGGTGGGGAGATGTGTGTGTGGGTGGAGATGTGTATGTATGGGTGGGGATGTGCATGTGGGTGGGGACATGTGTGTTAAGGGATGTGTGGTTGTGGAATGGGTGATTGCGGAGGAGGGGGTATGGGTGGGTGGATGGGGGTATGTGTGGGTGGCCGGGGGTGTGTGTGTTTGGGGATGTGTGGTGAGTTAGGTATGTGTGGGTGGGTGGGGGATGTGCCTCATAACATGGTAATATGCATTGTTTATGTTTACGACATTCATTTGACAATGTTTTCTCCTATGTGAATGTATCATGCGCTATTGATGAACGAAAGATGTGTGATTGGAAGGGCCGAATGTAAGCCGGGCCTGCTTGCCCAATTTGTTACCCTTTGAAAATAAAGTTCGTTCATTCGTTCGTTCGCTCGTGTTTTGGGCAGTCTTAGAGTATATGATCTTCTGTCTGCGACACCAATTCGCATGTGCACATGGCTGATTTGTCAGTCTTGAATTTTATATATGTTTGGTTGCGTATTCTATTTTGTCCTGTTCTGAGGTGCACAATTGTGATATTCCTTTCGCCTGTCTTTACATTGGTAATCGTCCTGTGCTGGTGGTGGTAGTTTTCTGATTGATTTGATGATTCTTTTCTTTTGGTGGTATGTGACGGGAAAACCTATGTTGTTCTTCTGTTGTTGCTCATACAAAATAAATGTTGGATGTACTCTGCTGTTGCTAATACAAAATAAATATTGGATGTCCTCTGCTGTTGCTAATACAAAATAAATGTTGGATGTCCTCTGATGTTGCTAATACAAAATAAATGTTGTTTTTATATCCTCTGCTGTTGCTAATACAAAATAAATGTTGGATGTCCTCTGCTGTTGCTAATACAAAATAAATGTTGGATGTCCTCTGCTGATGCTAATACAAAATATATGTTGGATGTCCTCTGCTGTTGCTAATACAAAATAAATGTTGGATTCCTCTGCTGTTGCTAATACAAAATAAATGTTGGATGTCCTCTGCTGTTGCTAATACAAAATAAATGTTGTATTTATATCCTCTGCTGTTGCTAATACAAAATAAATGTTGGATATCCTCTGCTGTTGCTAATACAAAATAAATGTTGGATATCCTCTGTCGTTGCTAATACAAAATAAATATTGGATATCCTCTGCTATTGCTAATACAAAATAAATTTTGGATGTCCTCTGCTGTTGCTAATACAAAATAAATGTTGGATATCCTCTGCTGGATGTTGCATTCAATCCCTGGTTGATGTTCTAGACAATATAACGTTCAACAGTTTGCCACTTCTATCTGAACGAGCAGTCAACGTGTAGCTCCAACTGACTGATGTATGACATGAACCCGCTACCCCACAGTCAACACACAGGGTGCCAGCACGATACACCTCTCGGCCACTCTGACCTAATTGTTGATACAAGCAGCTATTAATTTAATACAACAAAACCCTGTACAGAAGGCGTTAGAGTTATTACTGTCAGAAATAACGGAGTTAAATCTTTCTGTAACATCCCGTCGTTACTTTAACTTTTTTTTTTTATCTCAGTGTATTTTGTTCTGAGCATTGCACTTTGAACTCCCAGCGTAGTCCATACAAGTGCCATTACGTCTAGTGTATTGGGTTGATTTTTAGTGTGGATTAGTTTTTTAAATTACCAGTGTACCTCACCATCTAGAGAACCCACTCCGACTTCAGAGGTACATGTAATTTACGTACGCAAGCCAAGGACGAGAAGACAACATTTTAGTCCCACTGACCAGTGTAGGGGTTAAACCCGCTATCTCGGCATCAGCACACGGGAAGTTTAAGAGTGATAGATCTTATCCATTCGGCCATGCTGGTCTACCGTGGCTGGATGTGAATGCATTATCCTAGAGAGGGCACGCAATTGTTTGTTTTGTTTTTAGAGCAACATATTTGTTGTGTTAAAATAATACATCTGCGACTTTGTTATCGTTTCCCCTCATATTTGGGGCAGCTGCAGTGACCTGCTTAAGAGCTATATATAAATCATGGGCGGATACATCTGTACAGGATGTGGGGTGGTGACGCTTTACATAAACTAGGTGAGAGCATTATGAAATGAGATAACTAACTCTCTTCATCGCTGCCTTTAATTCCCAGAGACATCGGCTGAATCCTTTTATGAGGCTAGATGGAACTCTCTCTCTCTCTCTCTCTCTCTCTCTCTCTCTCTCTCTCTCTCTCTCTCTCTCTCTCTCTGTGTGTGTGTGTGTGTGTGTGTGTGTGTGTGTGTGTGTGTGTGTGTGTGTGATATAAAGTATGACTTCTCACCTTCTGACTGAATACATGCGGATGCCGTTGTAGACCGGGGTGTCACACATTCAAATAATACATGCACCTCAGGAGATGCATGTATGTTCTTCCTCTTCTACTTCTTCTTCTTCTTCTTCTTCTTCTTCTTCTTCTTCTTCTTCTTCTTCTTCTTCTTCTTCTTCCTCTTCTTCTTCCTCTTCTACTACTACTACTACTACTACTACTACTACTACTACTACTACTACTACTACTACTACTACTACTACTACTAACTACTACTGCTGCTACAACTACTGATATTACTATTACTGCTACCTCTACTACTGCTACTACTGCTGCTACTACTACTGATATTACTACTATTGCTGCTGCTGCTGCTGCTGCTGCTGCTGCTGCTACTACTACTACTACTACTACTACTACTATTTTTCTTCGCCTGCCTTTTTCCCCTCCAAATGACGTATAGATACCACACTGCTTACATTTTCCCCGGGATGAGATAGCCAGTCCCGTGCCAATCCGCCTCCTATGACATACCTACTAGGTATCACCCTTACCGCTGTCCTCCCCTAACGGCCCCAGATAACACACGGACCGCTAACTAGAGTACTTACCAACAAAGCTCTCAATACAACACATCGCAAACATCTCCGAGGACAAGTCTGAGCACACACAGAATGACGAACGCGATAGAAAATAATCCGTGGCGGAATATAATCACATCCTCACTCAATCCAGGGAGTTATTTCTTTCTCTCCTCCCAAGTCCGGGCTTCTTCACTCTTCTCCTATCTTAATTCGCCGCTTTCCGTACATTTATTCCCTGTCTGGGCAATTCTCTTGGAGCGCACACGTTGAGAGGGAGGGGACTGCGGAGGGTCAGTCGTTCGTCGCTAACCGCTAAAAGAAAAATGGCGAATCTCCGGGCAATCGTCGTCAGCTCGACATTTCTGTTGTTGGGGCCCAAAGTCCATTTATTACTGCCTGATTCTGTTTGTAACTGGTTCGTGAACGTATTCCAGTGTTGTCTTTCAACTTATTTAGGCTGCGTCTCCGTTTAGATTCATATCGTGTTGGTGGTGTCGTTTTCATAATCATCGTGGTCATTATTTCATTAAGTTATTATTTTTGTCATCATGGTCATTACCATCAACATCAGTATCATCAGCTGTAGCATCATAATGACCTTTAACATCATTACCCTCATCATCATTACGACCATCGCCATCAGCGTCAACATTTCCGGTATCATCTACATTGTCATAAGCATCGTTATATTCTTTATTGGCATCTTCTTCATCTGTGTGTCGTTTTCTTTATCGTATACTACCTAGGCTTTTCTTCTTCTTCTTCTTCTTCTTCTTCTTCTTCTTCTTCTTCTTCTTCTTCTTCTTCTTCTTCTTCTTCTTCTTCTTCTTCTTCTTCTTCTTCTTCTTCTTCTTCTTCTTCTTCTTCTTCCTCATACTACTACTACTACTACTACTACTACTACTACTACTACTACTACTACTACTACTACTACTACTACTACTACTACTACTACTGCCACCACCACCACCACCACTACTACTACTACTACTACTACTACTACTACTACTACTACTACTACTACTACTACCCAAAAAAAACTACTACTACTACTACTACTACTACTACTACTACTACTACTACTACTACTACTACTACTACTACTACTACCATACTACTACTACTGCTACTACTACTACTACTACTTCTACTACTACTACTACTACTACTACTACTACTACTACTACTACTACTACTACTACTACTACTACTACTACTACTGCCATACTACTAATACTACTACTACTACTACTACTACTATTACTACCACCACTACTCTACTACTACTACTACTACTACTACTACTACTACTACTACTACTACTACTACTACTACTACTATTACTACCACCACTACTCTACTACTACTACTACTACTACTACTACTACTACTACTACTACTACTACTGCCATACTACTAATACTACTACTACTACTACTACTACTATTACTACCACCACTACTCTACTACTACTACTACTACTACTACTACTACTACTACTACTACTATTACTACCACCACTACTCTACTACTACTACTACTACTACTACTACTACTACTACTACTACTACTACTACTACTACTACTATTACTACCACCACTACTCTACTACTACTACTACTACTACTACTACTACTACTACTATTACTACCACCACTACTCTACTACTACTACTACTACTATTACTACTACTACTACTACTACTACTACTACTACTACTACTACTACTACTACTACTACTACTACTACTACTACTACTGCTGCTGCTGCTGCTGCTGCTGCTGCTGCTTCTGCTGCATTATTATTATTATGAGCATACCATCATCAAACTCATCATTTTTTTTAATCATCATAATTATCTTCGAGTTGCCACGAAGAAAGTAGCCTTTTGCAAGATGGAAAACATACAGACCAATAAAACGATGTCATTTGCTACGAGAAAAAGAATCTTTAGGTGCTATATAGAACATGTGCTTTTGTATGGATGTGAAGCATGGACAGTGAGCAGACAAGCTGAAAAACATCTGATGGCTGTGGAAATGTGGTTTCTGAGGAACATGCAAAGAATACTATGGACAAACAAATAAACCAATGACCACGTCCTACAAAAAACAAATGGAAATCGTAAACTCATTAGAGAAATTAGACGTAGACAATCACAATTGTTGTGGTCACCTTATGAGAAAAGATAAATTGGAGAACTTGGTGACAACTGGCAAGATTGTGGGGTAAAGAACAAGGGGAAGAAAGAGAAGTAAATACCTGGATAACTTGCCGCATCCCCCATAGAGAATGTCGTTATGTACCTGATCCGCAAGCACGTCTTTAAACAAACTCACACGGTGTGAACTCTTTTCTGGATTCAGACAATTTGACAGTTGAAAATTCGGACTTAAAGTGTTAATATTCAACCCTCTAGCAAAGTTACAACCAATCAACGAAGGAATTAACCAACCAAAGAATCAAGCCATCATACAAGCAATCAACCAAAGAACCAACAAATTAACCAAAAGAACCAACCAATCAACCAAAGAACCAATCATAACACCAACGAACCAAAGAATCAACAAACCAAAGAATCAACGAACCATCATTCATCCGACCAAATTCTCAACTAACCAAAGAACCAACCAATCAAAGAACCAACTAACCAACTAAAGAACTAACTAACCAACTAACCAACCAACCAAAGACCCAACCAACCAAAGACCCACCCAACCAAAGAACAACTAATCAAAGAACCAACTAACAAAAGAACTAACTAACCAACCAACCAAAGACCCAACCAACCAAAGACCCAACCAACCAAAGACCCAACCAACCAAAGACCCAACCAACCAAAGACCCAACCAACCAAAGAACCAACAAACCTACCAAAGAATCAACCAATCTACCAGCCAGCCAGTCAACCAACCAACCAACCAACCAACTAACCAACCAACCAGCCATATCTGAGCAAATCTCCTATACCCAATGCTTCTGTTAATACACTGACGTTGTCTGTCCCTTTAACTTGGAGGAATGGCAATCGATTATCACACAATTACAGACAGGACGGGTGAAAAGAACTGGGTCACTAAGGTGGAACACACATTCATGATTGAGAGAATGAACTCACCACATTTCTGTCAAACAAAGGGTTATATTCACATTCTTCGGTGACGAAATACTGCGAAATAGGCAGGGCAATAAGTAATACAATATTTTTTTTTTTTTAGCATATCCTTTACAGGACTTAGCTGTCAACACCAGCATCTTTCAGCTGTCTGTTGATTTCTTGGCAAGATTACGCTCAGTAGTTTGCCATTCTTTTCTGGGCGGCCGGCTCAGTTATCCCGCAAGTCACCAGCGGGGGTCGAACCGCTCCCACTCTCGCCCGCTACGAGACTCTGCGTGATAAACGGGATTACGGAGAAAGTGTTGTAACCTCTCGGCCAGAGAGACCGGCATCAGAAATATAGCTGCTGAAATATAGCTGAGTTGAGTTGAGCTAAGAACCGACATCACTGCACTTAGGACAATCCCATACGCGTCACGTCCCCTCGTTCAACAGCCAGCGAAGAGTCAAACTACTAATCGTTCCCACTGCTATCTGATTGAAAATTCTCCTTGTCTTCCTTCTCAATTTTGAGATTCTTCCAGAACCCCTGCCTAACCGAAAATCATTCTTTCCATATACAGGTTCTCAAGCTGTTCCCCCGTCTTCTCCATCTAGTCCCACAGGCGCTCGACCACCTCCCTCTTGTCCATAGGTAATTTTCCACGTAGATGTGCATTCCCTGCCAGCCTATTAACATGTTCATTCCCCCGAACTTCTGCATGGCCAGGTCAAAATATCCATACAATTCTCACAATCTGTGACCTCTGAAGCGAGGAAAGACATTCCACACGAAACGTTCCTTTCTCCACCATGCTTAGCATACTCCCTGAGTCCGTAATGAATGAAATATGTGTTTCAGTGATCTTAAAAAATTTTTTCTCATGCTGGAGGTCGTAGTCTCATATATCAGACTCTCCTTTTTCAAGCATCATCCATTAACCTTCGCGATGAAACCCAAACCTGAAGTATAGCTGTATAGACGACTAAGCGTAAGGAATTACGTGGGAACTTCTGAGAGGTGGTTTTAAAGGAGAATGATGAGAACTCTGTGGCCATACAGAAAGAGCAATGAAGGTATCTTGTAAGAGGATAACTAACAAAGATAACGGGTTACCCGTATCAGAAGAAGACAGTCTACATTCTTTGGACTTGTCATGGAAAAGGGAAAGATTGAGCGTGTCGTCACAAAGGGAAAGTTGAAGGGGAGGAGAGGCAGGGGGAAACCAAGAGCGAAGATGCTGGATAGTTTGACATCATACCATAGAGGTGTAACAGCATTAGAAATGGCTGGTCTTGACGAGACAGAATGCTGCAGACAGATATGATCATCAATGCCCCAAGGCATAGATATAAGAAGAAGGCGAATA
>OY992876.1:13407907-13547907 GCA_963921405.1 Cepaea hortensis
GTGGCTAGTTCTCCGTAAAGGAGATCTTTGGGAATACGTTCATCCTCCATTCGAGATTCGTGGCCCAACCACCGGAGGCGTCTCTGCTTGAGGAGGGTGTGCACTGTGGTAATATCTGCTCGTTCAAGCACCTGTTTGTTTGTTATGTGGTCTTTCCATGTTATGCCCAGGATACGTCTCAGACATCTCATGTGGAAGGAATTCAACTTCCTTTCCTGTCTTGAGTACAAGGTCCAGGATTCAGACCCATAACATCATCATCACAACACAAGCTTTATATACTTGAGCTAATGACTATAACCGAAGAAGAAAGAATAACACAGATTAATCTAGAAGACCACCCCCAGAATCAAGTAAAGAACTTCAAGTGCTTAGGAAGTATAATATAATCAAATGGCAAATCAGTAGACGCGATCGAAAATAAATGCAATAAGGCAAATCAACTCACTGGACAAATAGCACCAATATTAAAGAACAAACATATATCAATAATTACTAAGAAAACACTCTACAACACAATCTTCCTACCATCTCTATGCTATCAATGCCAAACCTGGACAATTCCAGAAAAAGAGAAAGGAAAAATCACAACAAAGAAATTAGATTCCTGAAAAGAATACTTATAGTATCAAGGAGAGAGAAAATCAGAAATTAAGAAATCAGGACTAAAGTGGGGGTTATAGCAGCGCTAGATTTCATCAGAAAATAGCAAGTTAAATGAAATGGTTTGGCCATATAACTAAATTACCAACTAACAGTATACCACAACAAGCAATGATGGTCAGACCAAATAGAAGCAGAGGAAGAGGCCGACCACGTAAACGATGGACAGATACAGAGTCCATGGGAATCTCGATACATTAAGCCTATAAACGGACACTCTCCCGCAAGGTACAAGAGGAACCTGATGAGATTATGCGCGTGTGTGTAAATGTGTGTGTGTGTGTATATATATATATATATATATATATATATATATATATATATATATATATATGTGTGTGTGTGTGTGTGTGTGTGTGTGTGTGTGTGTGTGTGTGTGTGTGTGTGTGGAGAAAGAGAGAAAGAGAGAGAGCGAGAGAAAGAGAAAGAGACAGAGAGACGCCTTCTGCTCTGTGGAAAGAGACCGAGCCATGTGGGATAAAACCCGGTGCAATGAAGTCGACCCAGTAGACTTTAAGTGACTTTATTTTTGAGAGAGAGAGAGAGAGAGAGAGAGAGAGAGAGAGAGAGAGAGACAGAGACAGAGACAGAGACAGACAAGAAACAGACAGAGGCAGAGACAGACAGACAGATAGAAGCGTGTCTAACGGTTGTTTGTGATTCCTGAGCAAGTTTACGTTCAGTAGTTTGCCATTACTTTCTGAATGACCGGCAGTATTGTCTAACAGTAATGTTTTATTGTACCTCTTGCCACAGACCCGTCTTACGGTCTTCTGTTAGCGATTCCCAACCGCCGTGGAATGTTCAACTTACACAGCTTGTTATTTATAGATTAGCTTGTGATTGTAGTGTGAAGGAAGAAGCATATTTACTTACCTGGGACTTTGGTGTACAGACGAGAGACAGTGTGCGGGTTCATCAACATCCACTTTTTCCGACATACATACTTGTAGTTCGTGGGGGCGGCGGAGGGGAGGGGGGGGGGTAGTGAACGTTCTAGCGCCCGATATGTCATTCCATGTGAACATACAATGTCTTTGATGTCATCAATCCATTTTCTTCTCGGGCACCCCCTTGCTCTCCTATCAGATCTACGTTGATGTAGCGCCAGTGCTGGTAGTGGATGCTGTTGCATTCTAACGAGATGGCCGAACCATTTCTTCTTGTTCTTTGCGTTCATCCGGAGTGTTTTTTCAGATGTGATTGCGGTGTGCGTTAGGCACCCTTGGGTCAAAACCCTTAGGTCAACACATCCGGCTTCTGCGTGCATTTTTGACAAGGTTAGCATTCCTGGGAGACTCTCACTTTTGTGGTACCGTCCACCTCCCAGCTGGTCGAGGTGGAACAGTCGAAGACTTCGCAGTCATCCCTCAAAGGAAGGCATGGACAGTCCATAGCATTTTCCGCCATCCTGGGTGGCTTCCATAATTGCAGAGCCGACACATAATGCTCTGGTGCTGGGCTCACCGAGGGAATCGTCACGTCCTGCTCATGGCTGCTTTAATTCCTCACTTCAATATATTGGGCACTTCGCTAACCCCGGGCCGTTCCCGCACAAACCAGACAGGTCTGCAGACGGTATCCACTCAACGAGTTTTCGACACGGACATGTGCTTGTCGTTGCGCCCGTCGGAAAACTACCTATTCAGAGCTGTTCCGAACAAGAGCGGCATTCGGAAACTAGGTAGTCAGAGCTGTTCCTAGCACGAGAGACATTCGGACGAGACCTTTCACTCGGACGTAAAAGCGTAGTGCCAATTTTTATTTTGCCACCCGTAGGACGGCACTTCCGGCTTCGGCGGGCATTTTTAGTGAGGTTAGCCTTCCTCGGGTTTCGAGGCACGTTAGACATTTTGTTGTGATGTCGCCCACATCTCAGCTGGTCAAGATAGAACGATCCTCGACATCACGGTCATCCCTCAAGGGAAGGTAGGGGCAGACCATGGGCCTATCCAAAGCTATCCAAGGAGGCTTCCATAATTGCAGAGCCGGCAAATATTGCTCTGAGACTGGGCTCACCCAAGGAATTGCGAAGTCCTGCTCATGGCTGCTTTAGTTCCTCACTTCCATGTGTTGGGCATCTCACTTGCCACTGGTCGCTCAAGCACACACCAGGAACGGTCAGACTGCGGGCGACATCCACTCTGTAAGCTTTTGCTTTTGACTTCGGACCACGCAATGGATTCGCTAGCCGTGCGTTCCATTTCGTGTTATTGAGACGTTTTTCACTTTTGTCTACACTCTATGAGTTAGATACAGACAGTTTTCGTAACCATTTCATTCGACTGGGGCACTTTCTGCATTTTAGTACTCGCTCACGAGGTATTCTACATGTGCTGCTGGCTCAGCACCTTACCTCCGTGCAGCAGTGAACGAGAAACGGCCAGGTCCTCTCATCAGGGAATCCCGGAGGCTCTCTGTCGTAGAATACCTCGTGAGCGAGTACTAAAATGCAGAAAGTGCCCCAGTCGAATGAAATGGTTACGAAAACTGTCTGTAGAATAAGGGCAGAATGTCAGACGGGCCTGCGTGCCCAATTCTTAACCCTTTGAAAATAAAGACTTATTATTATATTATTATTATTATTATATTATCCCTCATATCCCCCAGCTGAGAGCCTTCGAACAAGTATCAGAACTGGGCATGTAGCGTGCTAAGTATGCCACCTCTATTTTTCGGTAGGTGGGTATCGGCCCGGCTCTCACATCCGAGGGTTTGTGGCTTAGAGGTCTAAACCCTCGACAGAGAGCCTTAGTATTTGTCCGGACCAAGAGCTTGTGCCTTCGTGCGCCTGATTTAAAATTTGACTGCTATCCTCAGTCTTACCTGCAGATCAGCAGGTTGTGTCTCTCTTAGTCTGGTCCCTATCCCATAAGCTGTCCGATATGTAGTTTTTCATCCATCGGCAGCACATGGGGTCGATGGGACACGCAAGCTCCCCCCCCCCCCCCCCCACCACCACGGCAAGGTAGAGACACATCGGGGGAGGCCGAACCATTTGATCGTCTGCTTTTGAATATATTTGGTACAAGATGTTGATACTGTCTGTCTGATAACATCATTTCTTAATCAGTCTCGAACTGTTAAACTGGCGGCTCTTCACAGGCGCGAGGGTTACATAATGGAGAAGCAGTGTGCTATAACTGTTGATGTTGAATTGCTAGGAGAACAAATGTACTATTGCTGTTGATGTTGAATTGCTAGGGTAACTAATGTACTATTACTGTTGATGCAGAACTGCTAGAAGAACTAATGTACTATTACTTTTGATGCTGAATTGCTATAAGAATTAATGTACTATTAATTTTCATGCTGAATTTCTAGGAGAACAAATGTAGTGGTGACTATTGTTAGTATAACTATCGTGCTATGCCGTTCTCTTGGGTAATGAGATCGAATACTTAGACCTCTCGGATAAGGAGGTCGGGAGTGCACAATGCATGTTAGAGAACCAACGGCCGATGGGAATCGCAAAGAGTAGGTCATAAGTGCGATAGCGCCAAATCGATGCACCTTGGTGTCTACAACAAACCGATGCACCTTAGTTTGGTCTATCAAAGCTGTATGGTCCTGGCCACCACCGGAACTCGGCTTAACAACGGAATCGGAAGCCAGTTTTCTTTTAGCAGTCCTTCATGCTGATGAGAGATGTGGGCAGCGTGCCCTTCAGTTCAGTGCTGTTCTGTGGTTGTCAGATGTGGGAACAATTCCCTGAGTTGATCTGTGTCAACTAATGTTGTGACAAAACTGAGCGGCTGACTAGTTAGTGTCAGCAAGCCTGAGTTCATGGTTGGATAGTGAATTGTCACAACTCTGTTGTTTATGTCGCGTCTTGGGGTTTATGTTGTGTAACCTATGTTTTTGTAGTGTCTTATTGTCGTCTGTGTCAAAGTCCTTTATCATTCTACTCAGCTACTGTTTGAAGCACCTGTGTTGTGGTACTTGGTGTACCCTGTTGTCTTTAGTTCTGGTGACTGAATAGGGGCCACCCTTGGTTGATGTTTGATATATGCAGTTGTCTCTTGTATCTGTAATTGAACATCTCTTATTGAATGCTTTATTCAGTATGTTTGAACACAAATTGTCACCAAAATTTGTAGCAGTTGATAAATAAAGAGCTATTTTTGTACTGTTTTTGATTTGTTTGTTTAGTCTCTTTTAGTTTTTACAACCACTATTTCTACCACAATCTAACACCTTAATCCATTGTCTGGGCCTCAAATATGACAGTTATTTTCCAGAGTTGAGGCCCCTGCCCGAGATCTCGTATATCTTCTTATCTAATTACTATCATCTTTTTTTTGTCAGTTGAGGCGGTGTGAGGTTCTCTCTCTTTTACTACTTCTCTTCTTTGGCCGTAACGAAGTCAGAACTACTCTCTACCTCTTAGCACCGTAGCAAAGGAAGCATCAGTCTTTACTTTTGTTCTCTCTTTGTCCTTACCTCGGCTACATAAGGTTAGATACAGCCCGTTAGCTTGGATGGAATCTGTCTAAAGCAATGGTTCTCAAACAGTTGAGAATTCGACCCAAGGGGGAATTAGGGTTTCCAGGGAGGAATTAAGACCACACATTGGCAATCTAAAAATGGCTTTAGGCACAACATCCTGGTTTTCTATTGGGCGTTTTGTTTGGTGAAGCACCATTTTCTGATTTCTGGTGTATGTATTAAGTGACGATTCTTTGACGTTTTAACTGTTTGTTTATTGTAATATTATTAATTTGGTGCGTTAATAAAATATTGTGAATATAACAAATACACCTTTTGAGGCTGATAATTTTGGAAAAAGGGGAACTTTTCTTCTTTCGTTCGCTGGAAAGGGGGGAATGACATTCTGACATATGGTGAAAGGGTGCATGGGTCAAAAAAAGTTGAGAACTACTGGTTTAGAGGCAGCAAAGCTGCATAACTTTCATAGGACGTCGCTGTCAAGCCCAGCAATTTTTTGACTGTTTACGATTTCTTGGCAAGTTTATGTTCAGTAGTTTGTCGTTGCTATAAAAATATCTTTGTATGAAAACCATCACCAAACGGTCTGCTGCCAAATCGCCCGCAGCTGTGTTTGGAACGTGGTATGAAGGATTACGAACTGCATCCGTCACCCCTTCACCACAAAGCCGGCAGAGGAAGAAAACTTTAGACACATACATGCCCAGGAAGGCCAAGCTGGATTTTGAGGTGCATAGCTAGGTGTGATGTATTTCCTTGGGAAGAGGAACGAAGAAGAGGATGATGATAATGTTGATGATGATGATGATGATGATGGTGGTGGTGGTGGTGGTGGTGGTGGTGTTGGTGGTGGTGGTGGTGGTGTTGGTGGTGGTGGTGATGATGATGATGATGATGATGATGATGATGATGATGATGATGATGATGATGATGATGATCATGATGAGGATGATGATGATGATGATGATGATGATGATGATGATGATGATGATGATGATGATGATGATGATGATGATGATGATGATGATGAAGGAAATATATACCCAGTTGGATAAAGAAATCGGTAACCTATTGTTTCCATACGTCACACATTTAGGGACTTCCACATTATGGGAGTTGTGATGGTCCAGTAGCAAGAATGCTTTCCTGCTGGTTCCGAGGTCATAAGTTCGAATCTCCACTGAGGCGGATTTTTAAACATAATCTGATCTTCTAGGTCAGTGGTTCTCAGCCGGTGGGGAATTTCGTTTTATAACGTAATTAATCAATCAATCAATCAGGTGCCGTCTCCACAATGAAGCTTGGCTGCAATGGGTCTCCAACACTGTCTGTCTCTCGCCTTGACTGTACATTCTGTCAGGCTGATGTTCGTCTATCTCTTAATGTTATCTTCCCACTTGTACCGTTGTCTACCTCTTGCTCGCTTGCCCTCAACCTTGCCTTCCAGTGTGGTGTTTATATGAGTATCATGTCTTTTAACGTGACCGAAATATTTCACTTGCCTCCTCTTTATTTCTTTCATAATCTCTCACTTAATAACGTAAGTAGACCCGCAAATCACGTTTTATGTAGACATCTCAATTTGCTCTAGTATGTGTTATTAAATTTAGCTTCCATTTTTACGTATACTGTTTACTGATGGGGGGAGGGGAAATTTATAGGGAGGAAATATGAAAGGGGGGATGACATTCTGAACATACGGTGAAGGGGTGCATGGGCCAAAAATGGTTGAGAACCACTGTTCTAGATCGACAAAGCCTAAAAGAGTACTAGGAAATGCCCAGGGGAAGCTAAGGCTGCTTGCTTTATATTAACCACATCACTCACTGAGCGCTGAAGGGTCCATGAAGATACGCGGGATGGCATCATATATGGATATATGCATATACTTGCCATCACCTTCTATGGACAACAATCCCTCTCAAATTAATTTCCGAAATGCGGTTGAACATGGTAGGACAGGGATGGACACATGACCGATCATACACGGAATGGGGTCGTTACATTTCCGAATTTCGTTACTTATGTGAAAGAGAGTGGCTCTAGTTGCCACGGGTTGTTCTGTGGTTGTCTTGCTTGGATCTGTGGTCAACGTTTTTGTAATGCCCATTTAATGAGGCTGGGTCTTCGCCGGGGTCGTGTAGTCCTGAAATTGCTCAGCCGCGAAGGAGGTTTGAACTTATGACAGGAAAGTACATAAGTGGGTACTGCACAGCTACCTACCCACCTCTGATAGAGAGAGAGAGAGAGGGAGAGAGAGAGATAGTGAGAGAGACAGACAGAGAGAGAGAGAGAATTATAATTTGGAGATACAAAGAAAACGAGAGATAGAGTGTGAAAAGAAAGAAAGAAAGAAAGAAAGAAAGAAAGAAAGAAAGAAAGAAAGAAAGAAAGAAAGAAAGAAAGAAAGAAAGAAAGAAAGTGAGAGAGAGGTAAATTAAGTCAAAGAGACAGATGAAGCGAGGGGAAAGCAAAAAGAGAAGGTGATGTAGAAAGAGAGAGAAATTAGAGAGGGGAGAGGTTGGAAGAGAGAGACGAAGAGGGTGATAGAAAAAGAGAGAAGGAGAGAGAGAGAGACACACACAGAGAGAGAGAGAGACCCAGGCCATTTTTGTATCTCGCCAATATTTCAATTAAATATAAAGTCTTAAATGTCTTAAAAGTCGAGAGGATCGACTTCATTGTCTTATCACAAATGACTCGGTCTTTTTCCACAGGACGGCCTGCCAAAAGCGTCGCACAAAGCACGGACTCCGTGGCTCCAGTGACGACCACAAGGATTCTTCGATAAAAATGCACTCTTGAATGACATAGCCCGGAATCGAACCCACAGCCATCGGGGCATGAGGCAGAAGGCTTGACCACTCCGCCACGGAGCCTCCCTTTTTCAGTTTCAATTAAATAAACACACACACACACACACACACACACACACACACCACACCACACACACGCAGTGACATACAGACTTAGGTCTCTGTTATGTTGTACCCTTTATCAAAAGGCCAGGCCAAGGAGAACCAGTGAGAGACAGAAGGAACCAAACGGTAAAAGCCGAATGAGGTCACTCTTAAAGGCAAATCCGTATCCGATAAAGTCTTCCCGCCTTTCGCCTCATTACTTCTTTCCGCGTTCAATTCACTCCTCTTTATTTGGAACATTGACAACGTAGGACACACATCCTCTCACACACCCATCGCCTCTCTCTCTCTCTCTCTCTCTCTCTCTCTCTCTCTCTCTCTCTCTCTCTCTCTCTCTCAGAACCGACACAAGCAGTCCGCAACTGTCTGCTCCTCAACACTCCTCCCGCCCCACCTCTATACACAGCCACTCCTTGGATTCACTATCCTCCCATCTCTAATGTTCATTATCTCCCTCTGGCGCGGCGAGACTGTTCAGTATCTGTCAGTGTTACAAGCTCACACCACATCGTCAAATAGTGGGCGACCCCGAGTTGGCCAACCTCGCTCCACTCCAGGGGTTCTCACCTGGTGCTGTGTGGGGCGCTGGTTCCGCGCCAGATTTCAGTGGGTGTAGTAGTTAGTTATGACTTTTTGTGATTTCTTGGCAAGTTTACGTTCAGTAGTTTGCTATTGCTTTCTGAACGATCGGCATTCATACCATTGTATGAAAACCAACGCAAGGCGGTCTTCTGCAAAATCGTCCGCAGCTGCGTTTCGAACGCCGTATGCACCACAGAGCCGGTGAGGGTGTGGTAGACAGCAGTTAAAAATTACTTGCATGTCCTTTAAAAGGACGTCGCAACCAACCACAGAATTAATTGGCTGTTTGTGATTATAAATAATACATGTCATTAACGGGACGTTGGGATGAACCCCATGTTGATTTTCTAAGCAACTGTACGTTTAGTAGCTTGCCATTGCTTTCTGAACGGGAAGTCAACGTTTAAATCCAACTTAATGCCGGCGTGGGTGTTTTTATCATTGACTATGCACAATTTACGATCAGAGTAGTTTGTCAGTGATTTTTGAAAAGTCGACTCTGATTAACATCAAAATCAAGGCAATATGGTCTGCTTTCAGATCGACTGTGGCTGATTTCGAACCTTCGATTCTATACTTTGGGGAATTATGAAATCTGTTCACTGGCCACAAGCCACAGCGCCTGGTGGTAGATAGAAGATTCAACGATAATCAAGAATTCTAAATTATTTTCCAGCTAGAAATTCTTCATCCCCTTTCCCCAGTCACTTTTGGTAGACTAGTATATTCCCCGTAGCTAATTATAATTGCCACATTATTCATTAGCATTATTGAGTCAAGTAGTATTGATTTGTGCATTGTCCCCATGCCTTTATAATACATATCTTTTATATCGTTGTTGTTCTCAATTAGCCTCGAATGATGTGTGGATGAAATAATGTATGAAAGAGACTGATAGAAGGGCAAAATGTTAGACGGGCCTGAGAGCCCAATTCTTAACCCTTTGAAAATAAAGTGTGTCCGTTTTTTCGTTCGTTCATTATCAATTGTCCTACAAAGTGACGTAGGCATTCCTGTCTTCTCTACAAAGTAACTGATCTTCGGTGTTCAGGATCAATTCAAAGCAAAGTATTCCTGCATGCCAACGTCTTTGACCATCCAGCAGTATCTTCCCCTGTATTCCCCTGCCTCTTCTTGCACTGATGTTTTCATCATGGCGATGTCCTCTGGTGTCTCTATTACGATTATGCGACCAAGGATCTCTGATTGTCTCTATCTGATAGTTGCATTTATGGTCTACTTTGCGTAGCCTTGTGCCATTTACATGGGAGGGCTCCGCGGAAGGATCTGGCACATGGAAATCGCAAGATTTGGAGTAACATGATCAACCACGCCAGACTATGGTTGGTAGATACGTGGGCACCATTAGGAGGACATAATAAGACCCCCCCAAAAAAGAGGACAAAAGAGGACATATTGAATGTTTCATTTGAATCGTTCCAGATTAAACGCACAATCAGTACAATTTCTTCTTCTTCTTCTGCGTTCATCCGGAGTATTTTTTCGGACGTGATTGCGTTGTGCCTGTTTACAGCAGAGCTGCTTTCTTGCGCCGTTAGGCCGACACATCCGACTTCTGCGGGCATTTGTTGACCGGGTTAACCTTCCCGGATAAAATTTTATTACAGTAGCTGCCAATAAGTGTATCTTACTCTTAGTGAATCGACCAAGAAACAATCATGTTAAAAAATAAATATAAATTCAATGGAGGCCTTTATTAAAATGCTTTAAGAAAAACATTATTTAAACATCTGATTGCACAATCATTACCTTATAATCTTTATTAATTACTCAACATATTTCTCGGAGGAGCCAACTTTTCCTAGAAAATCTTCGTTAGCAATCATATATGCATAAAACTGTTTACAGGTAAGATTCTTCAAATTGTACTTTGGTGTTTCACATTTGGTATAAATAGGAAAATTCAATAATTATTATTAAGCAATGGGTTTTAATAAAGAAGTAAAAGTAAATATAAAAAAGAGTAATGAGCCAGACACAGATAACAGTCGACATCAGAACATTTGTGGAGCTAGAATTCCAGCACACGGTTGGGTATTTTTACAAGGCCATTTCTAGAGACATCACATGACTCCCCCAACTCCAACTCCAACCCTCCCCCCTCTCACAACCGATATTTTGGCTTGTGGGACAGATTACCTGTACTAAGACCGAAAGACAAGCGGTTCTCATTTGCAAGTTGGGCACTTTACAAACCCCAAAGAAGATGGAAATCAGCAAGAGTAGGTCGGAAGAACATCGTTCTGGCAAGACTGGTATGAAAGAGGCACTGACAAAAGTTATCTTTTAAACAGTAAATATGTTTACACACACACACACACACACACTAAACAAACAACAACATTATGTGATTATATAAACAGATGGTTCGGTGTTGAGAGGTAGGAGAAGTGGCTGGGGGTTCTTAGCAAAAGCTAATGGTCACCGTTTGGTGCAGGAGAGCCTGGCATATGATACCACAACATCTAGCTTAAGAATGGAGGCGGAGGCGGTCAGTGCAGCTTTCCGCAGAATGGAGAATACGATATACACACACACATATCGTGATTGTAACTGACTCAGAAAGCATGCTGAATAGGGTGAGGACAGGCAAGCTTCGTGCATAGTGGCTTGCTTCGCTTCAGAAGACAAGCATCATCTTGATCTTTTCTCCGGGGCATGCTGGTGTGCTGGGGAATGAATAGGCGGACAGATTGGCTGGCTCTGCTAAACTTGGTGGAGTATTGATGCATGATACGGAAGACGTGGTTGCGGCCTTGTGGGAGCACGTGTACACCTCGGAAGAGCAAATGGATCACTATGGTCTGGCAAGAATGCGACAGCGAGGGGTGGCGAGGGGTGACGAGGGGATCTGCCCGACGATCGACGCTCAGAGGAAAGGCGAGACGGACATATAATCAGATTGCTACTGGTACTATTAGTGTTGGAACTCTTCGCTGGCTGCTGAGGATGGGGACGGAGCGCTCATGGGAATGCCCCGAATGCTGTGACGTCGGTTCCTAAATCAATCAATCAATCAATAAATCAATCAAACAGCAGAAAGGCGCTTAAAGTCCTGACATTAGTAGCTTGACCTTCTTAACTTCCACCTTCCACCCACTCTTCCACTTTTTCCTCCCCAGAACCTTAAGAGCAACGCGATGTCATAGACCAGGTGTTGAGGACCTTTCTCCTGCCAAGGGCCATTTTGGATATTTATAACATTGTTCAAGAGTCATAATCAATTAGCTTTAAGATCAGCCAACCATATTTGGTCACACATTTAATTGACTCACTCCTAATGTGAAGGCTGGACTGCTTCTCTTTGGTGAAGCGTCTGCTGTTGGCTGGTATTGATGATGTTGCTACTCGTAGTTGCTTTTCCAGGTTTGTGTCGGTCAGTCTGGAGCGCAGTCGACTCTTCACGATGGAAAGTTTAAAAAAGAACTACTCGCAGTAGTGAGTTGTTAGAGCATAAAAGCATATAATCACTGATAGGAAACAGCAGATGGATAGATGGGTAGAGCACTATTTAGAGCTTTACTTAAGTGAGACCAAGCTAGCGGATGATGCCCTCAACGCCATAGAGGCCTTGCCAACTCTTGACCACCTGTACACACTTCCTACCATAACAGAAGTTAAGTGTGCTATAAATGAGCTTGCATCTGGCAAGGCTCCAGGTAAGGATGGGATTCCAATAGAGGTAATCAGGAGTGGGCAAGACACACTCGCTCTACAGATTCACCAGCTAATAGAGCTATGCTGGCGAGAAGGACAAGTCCCACAGGATTTCAAAGATTCAAACATCATAACGCTGTACAAGAACAAGGGAGATCGGAGCGACTGTAACAACTATAGGGGCATCTCACTTCTGTGTATTGTTGGGAAAGTATTTACCAGAATTTTCCTGCGCAGACTTCAAGTCCTGGGAGATCAAGTCTACCCCGAATCACAGTGCGGCTTCCGTCAGAACCGGTCTACCATTGATATGGTATTCTCATTGCGACAGATGCAAGAAAAATTCCGGGAACAAAATCAGCCACTGTTTATTGCCTTCATCGACCTCACAAAGGCATTCGATTTGGTCAGTCGTGAGGGTCTGTTCAAAGCACTAAAGAAGATTGGCTGCCCACCAACTCTTCTGTCCATTGTGGAATCGTTCCACACAGGCATGAAGGGTATAATCAAGTTTGATGGCTCAGCTTCAGAAGAGTTTGAAATCAAGAGTGGAGTTAAGCAAGGTTGTGTACTATCCTCCACCCTCTTTGGGATATACTTTTCACTTCTACTGAAATATGCCTTTCGTGATCAGGATGATGGTATATACATTCACTCACGCTCAGATGGTGGCCTCTATAATGCTCAGAGATTGAAGGCCAAGACCAAAATTAGGAGGGTACTAATCAGAGAGTTGCTTTTTGCGGATGATGCTGCGATTACGACCCACTCTGAGGAAGAATTACAGCATCTACTATCTGCATTCTCCAATGCTTGTTCTGAATTTGGTTTAACAATGAACAAAAAGAAGATACAGATTATGTCACAAGGTGCACATGGTGTACCATCAATCTTTATTGACGACGCCGAACTGGAGATAGTAGACCATTTTACATATCTAGGATCAGAGGTAAATAGCAAATTATCCCTCGATCAGGACATCAACATCAGGATTGGCAAGGCAGCAACAACAATGAACATGTTAGCAAAAAGAGCCTGGGAGAACAGGAAGCTTACTGCCAAAACAAACGTCCTCGTCTACCAAGCCTGAAGCGAACATCTCTCTCAAAGCCATCTCAGCAAAATATAAAAGAACAGTAAATCAAACAACAAGAGATTGTTGGAGGAAAAAAAACAGAAAACCTGAATTTTGACAGGGATGGAAACAAACTATTAAAACTAGTGAAAGCCATGAACAATGAAGGACCTAGAAACAAACAAATAACAATTAAACAAGGAAATGCCTTGCTTACAGGAAAAAAGGCTGCAAATGCACTAATGGAACACTATGCCAGTGCAAACCACATTGATATTACAACCGAGCAGAAGAAAGCAATCAAAGATAAACAGATACATCATAGATATACAGAGACAGCAGCAGAATATATGATGGCAAATCTAACAATGGAAGAAATGGAACAGGCAATGAATACCCTAAAAAAGAAGACATCACCAGGAAAGAATGGAATCACAAATGAAATGCTAATAGGACTAGGCACTAAGGCAAAAAAGAAACTACTAGCAGTCCTAAATTACAGCTGGAAGAGGGGAATAGTCCCACAGGCATGGAAGGAAGCTATACTAATACCAGTCCCAAAGAAAGGAAAAGACCTGGAAGAACCAAATGGCTATCGACCTATCAGTCTTCTTAGCTGTGCAGGAAAATTAATGGAACGCATTATCAATGGCAGGCTAACATGGCATCTGGAAGAAAACCAACTCTTAACACCTCACCAAGCAGGATTCAGAAAGTACAGATCCACTGAAGATCAAATAACCTATATAGCTCAGGAAATAGAGGATGCCTTCCAAGAGAAAAAGCACACACTAGCAGTCTGGATAGATTTAGAAAAAGCATTTGATAAAGTATGGAAGGAAGGACTGAAAGTAAAACTGCAAAAAATGCATGTTTGCGGGAAAATGTACAAATGGATCAGCCACTACCTTGAGAACAGAACTGCCAGGACAAAAGTACAAGGACAAACCAGCAAAATGATGCTGTTGGAGCAAGGTGTCCCCCAAGGAGGAGTTCTTTCACCAACATTATTCCTAGCATATATAAACGACATCACGGAAAATTTCCCAGCCAGAGTACACACATCATCCTTTGCAGATGACCTAGCCATATGGACATCTGAAGAATATATTAGTACAGCTAACAGCAGAATACAGCAAGCCCTATTAGCGCTAGAGGACTGGTCAAAATCATGTCTAGTGAAGATAAGTGAGGAGAAAACAACATGCACAGTGATCTCCCTCTCAACTAAAACTCAGCAACCTAAGCTGGTATTGAATGGAAAAATATTGCGCCATGAAGAAAATCCAAACTATCTAGGAGTCACCTTTGATCGTCGCCTGACATGGAAGACACAGGTTGAGAAAAATCGAACAAGAGCAAGGCAAAGAATGGCAATCATGAAAAAGCTTGCTGGTACAACATGGGGAGCAGATGAGAAAGTTCTCAAGAAGTTATATACTGGACGGGTGAGGCCAGTACTGGAATATGGCATTGCAGCTTGGGCAACAGCAGCTAAGTCAAACTTTAACAAAATAAGTAGAGTCCAAAATCAAGGAATGCGAATCATAACTGGAAGCCTGAAGACAACGCCTATTAATGAATTAGAAAAGATCACTTGTTTACAACCAATGCAGGATAGAAGAGATAGCAGAGCCCAGCAACAAGCTGAAAAATTTAGAAGATTGACAGACCACCCTATGTATAAAAGGTTTAGTGGTTTTGGAAAGGGAAGACTGAAGCGTAGCAACTTTGTAGAAACTGCAAAACGAAAGATTAGGGCAGATCCCATACTTAACATATCAACAGTCAAACCCATTTACAATGCAGACAAGTTCCCAGCTTGGAGACAGCAGCAACTGCCTGAGATGATAGAAAACATTCCTGGTATTGAGAAAAAGAACACTCAGCATGAAACCGAAAGAAGAGAAATAACCCTAAACTACATAAAAGAACATTACCCAAGCAGCAATTGGACCCATGCATATACAGATGGATCAGCCAAAAATTCAGTAGAGAATGGAGGGGGAGGAATTCTCCTAAATTTAAAAAATGGAGTGAAAAAAACACATTCAGTGGCAACTGGAAAGTTTTCAAGTAACTTCAAAGCGGAGGTAGAGGCTCTGAAAACTGCAGCAGAAATGCTCTTGATGGAGGAAAAAAAAGAGACGCAAATAGCTATCTTTACAGATGCAAAGTCAGCTGTCTCAATACTGAAGAGCAATAACAGGACAGAAATAGCTGACCTAAGAGCAGCACTCCATGGTCTATGCCAGAAATCCAAAAAAGTTGTAATACAGTGGATCCCATCACATTGCAGTATACCTGAAAATGAAGAGGCTGACAGACTGGCAAAAGAGGGCGGACGACTACCACAGCCTGAGATAGACATAACCTATAATGAGGCAAAGAGGTTGATAAAAAACACTTATAGAACCAAATGGGAATCAGAGCATCCAGGCCACCAGAAGGATGATGCATATTACAAACTCGACCGAAGAGAACAAGTAGCAATCTTCAGACTCCGCACAGGACATAACAGGCTGAAATACCACTTGTTCAATAAACTAAAGATAGGAGATACCGATGAATGTAATTGTGGAACTGGTAAAATGACAGCAAAACATTTGCTGCAGGATTGCCCAATATATGCAGAACAGAGAAAGATATTTTGGCCCACACCTGCTTCATTCGAGGACAAGCTCTATGGAGATATCAACAAGCTCAAGTCGACTGCAGCTTACTTTAACTGTATTCAGGTTGACATTTAAATATACATGAAGAAGTATTTAGACTGCCACACTTCATACCACAGGCATGTCAGTTACACAAGCCTCCCAGAGGCATGAAATGGAATATTGCTTGGATAGCAAATCCATTACGTGGAAAGTCCGAATCGAAAGCTCACTGTGTGGGCTTCATAAAAGGTGGAAAAAGTGTCCTAGTGGCACAAAATGGAATATTGCTTGGATAGCAAATCCATTACGTGGAAAGTCCGAATCGAAAGCTCACTGTGTGGATGTCATCTGCAAACTGCATTCTTCTGGCTTCTGGAAGAACAGCCTATGGTGAACGGAAGGCCCAATATACGGAAGTGAGGCTAAGCAGCCATGTGCAGGACGTGACGATTCCTTGGGTGAGCCCAGTACCAGAGCGCTGTGTGATGGCTCTGCAATTATGGAAGCCTCCTTGGATGGCGGGGAATGCCCATGGTCTGCCCCTGCCTTCCCTTGAGGGCCGACCAGGATGCCTTTGGCTGTTCTATATGGGCCAGCTGGGATGGGAGATAACACCACAACAGTGAGAGTCTAACGTCCTAAGAAACCCCCGGGAAGGTTAACCCGGTCAACAAATGCCCGCAGAAGTCGGATGTGTCGGCCTAACGGCGCAAGAACGCAGCTCCGCTGTAAACAGGCACAACGCAATCACGTCCGGAAAAAAAACTCCGGATGAACGAAGAAGTAGAAGTCTACCAAGCCTGCGTTCTTAGTACTCTTCTTTATGGCAGTGAAACCTGGACAACTTACTCACGCCAAGAGAAACGTTTAAACAGCTTTGATATGCGATGTCTGCGAAGAATACTTGGTATTAAGTGGCAAGACAAAATCACAAATACTGAAGTATTGGAAAGATCAGGTTGTGTGACGGTGTATTCCATGCTCAGTCTTCGTAGACTTAGATGGATAGGACATGTTAGGAGGATGGATGATGGTAGAATACCAAACAACATCTTTTTTGGTGGATTACAGACGGGTAGGAGATCTCAGGGTCGGCCTCTACTACGATACAAAGATGTGTGTAAGCGGGACATGATTGATACAGGCATAGATAATGCACATTGGGAGCAAGTCGCCGCTGAACGTGTTGCATGGAGGGTAAACATCAGAAATGGAATAAAGACAAAAGAGAAAATGATTGCAGATAAAGCACACACAGAGCGTGAGAGACATAAGATGGTGCACAATGGTGGAAATGACCATGTTTTCACATGCATCTACTGTGGGCAAACATTTGCAGCAAGAATTGGCCTTACCAGCCACACTCGCCACCGCCATGGGTCGTAGTTATTAAGCCTTTTTGAAGCACAAAGTACCAAACTATCGTCTGTCAAGACGGAAAGGTGCCAATGATATGTATTGAATTTCGGATTTCGCCTGCGATTGACTTGGCAGGGCCAGAGCAAATAATTTCGCCGGTCCTATACGACCCACGCTGCTCTCACTGGTCTTGGGGTTTCACGACTTTCTCCGTAATCTCGTATACTCTCTGAGTAACGAGACGTGCGCGAGAATCGGTAGCGGTTCTCTCCGCGTCGGTAACTTACGCGGTATGTGAGCCGGTCGCTCAGAAAGCAATGGCAAACTACTGAGCGTAATCTTGCCAAGAGATCAACATACAGCTGAAAGATGCTGGTGTTGACAGCTAAGTCCTGTAAAGGATATGCTAAAAAAAAAAAAAAAAGCTTCCTAAGGCAGACTGTGTGGAAGTGGTTTAATTTTCTAGCATGTAGCTGGTAAACAGTCCAGGTTTCACAAGCATATAGCAGTGTGGACAATACAACTACTTTGTAGACTTTTAGCTTTGTTTGCAGGCTTATTAAAATTGTGTCCCATACATTCTTGTACAGTCTGCCAAAGGCCGCGCTGGCCTTGGAGATTCTTGCATTCACTTCGTCATCAATTGTGGCAGCTTGTGACACAGTGCTGCCAAGATAGGTGAATTTGTCCACAACACTTAGTCTATGATCATTCACTTTGATATTCGGCACAGTGTGATTATTCCCTGGAGCTGGCTGGTACATAACTACAGTCTTCTCCAAGTTGATATTGAGCCCAAAGTTGGCACAGGCATGTGAGAAAGCTGAAACATTGTGTTGCATGTCTGCCTCTGAGTTGGCATATAGAGCGCAATCATCGGCAAACAAGAAGTGGTAAACAATATAAAATAACACAAAGTAATACAGCTTTACAGAACAGGATTAAGACACACACAGGCGTTACGGCGACTGGCCTTCATCAGCAAACAAATACATACACAAAATAAAACATATAGTCACGGAGAAGACCCTCCGGTTACTACATTAAGGCATAATAACGGGGTGAGAAGATTAAAAATATAGGGGAAAAAACGAAAGCAATGAAGAGAAAATGAAAACTTGAAAAAAAATGTTCCTACTTATCTCAGAATCCAAAGTGTATGGACTTCACTTGAGTTCAAAGCGAGCGAACGCAAATAAAATAAATCTTTATTACCTTCATTCATTACCAAGTTGTAGCCCTGAGCTTAACACGGCTGAGAACCACTGAGCTACCCGCTTACCCACCATACCAATGTGTCAGACTCAACAATGGCGTTGGAACTCGAGCTTGCCAATTCCTTGATTATCACTGCCTATACTCCCCACCGTCTCTCCCACTCCCCTCTCCAGCCTGTCCGCGCCTGTAGTCAGTAACCGGGGGATTCTGTGATTGAAGTAGTGTGTATCTGTTAAGAGAATAAATGGAGAGATCCCAACAAAAATGCCCAGGCATAGAAAGGAGAAGTGATGTCGGGCGCGGGCCACTAAGCTGAGTCGCGGGAAATGAAACATATTTCACTTTTGGCTGAGTCAAATGTTGGGGGATGGCGGTTGAATGGTGGTTAGTTAGAGTACTTGTCTGCCAACTCGGTGTCCTGTGGTCGAATCCACATCCAAGGAGATTGTTTCAATCTAAAATGGGTACCAGGATGCATGGCAGAAGAATACGAGCGCTTCCTCTTAAACTTCTGGTGTGCCGATGCCCAGGAATCGGGTTCTTCTTCTTCTTCTTCTGCGTTCATCCGGAGTTTTTTTTTCCGGATGTGATTGCGTTGTGCCTGTTTACGGCAAAGCTGCGTTCTTGCGCCGTTAGGCCGACACATCCGACTTCTGCGGACATTTGTTGACCGGGTTAACCATCCCGGGGGGAATCGGGTTCGATCCCTACACCGGTCAGTGGATTTAACCCCTACACCGGTCAGTTGGACTAGCATGTTGACTTTTCGTCCTTGACCTGAGAACAGTAATTACAAGTACTTCTGAAGTCGGAGTGGGTTCGGCTGATGGCGAGGGACACTGTTACTACGGAAAGCTAATCCACACAGAATGTAATGAACGCAACAGCCGTCAATTCTAACCAGAATATAAATGAACACAGAAGCCATCAACTCTGGGTTAGAGCTATCCATATTTCCCCGAGCGGTCCGGCCTGCAGCCATTCCCTCCTCAAGTGGACACGGACGGCGTCTGTCTGACCGATTAAAAATTCCCAGTGATAATAGAGATATTTTCGGAAACGAAACAATTTTATTTCACGGGTTGAGTGCCCTTAATTTGTTACAGGAAGTGAAATATTCCCAGAATTCTAAGAGGGACATTGGCCTTCTGGAATTATTTTACATTACAAAAAACCAGACGGGAATTGTTGGCTAGAGGACAAGTGTCAAGATGTGAGAATTGCCTGCAAGAAATCTCTGAAGCAGTGGAAATGATTTATTGGTATTATTTTTGGGGAGAGATATTTTGTCAATTTTTTGCGTCTTTCACCACGGGATGTAGAGATATTCCGTGTCTTTCTTTTGTTTACATTATGTGGTAATTATTCAGACATGGCTTTATGTCAGGAGTTGTAGTCTTTGGGATCGAAATCTTACAGTTTACATTAGTCGAGAGTTATGTCGCCCCAAAACGAATGCTGCTCTCTATGGTCAGTTACGTTTATTTTGTCAGGGTTTAGCCTATTCCTCTGAGATAGCTGTCTGTCTGTCTGTCTGTCTGTCTGTCTGTCTGTCTGTCTGTCTGTCTGTCCGTCCGTCCGTCCGCCTGTCTGTCTGTCTGTCTGTCTGTCTGTCTGTCTGTCTGTCTGTCGGTGTGGCATCATAAGTGATGTTGAATGAAAGAATGTATGAGAGGAAATAGAGAAGAAGGGTAGAATGTCAGACGGGCCTGCGTGCCCAATTCTTAACCCTTTGAAAATAAAGATTTTCGTTCGTTCGTTCGTTCGTTGTGTCTGGCTTGGGGTATGTTTTTGTTTGTTTGTTTGTTTGTTTGTTTTGTTTATTGTTTTTGCTGTTTTTGATTTATGGGAAAGTTTATGGTTGGTAGTTTACCATTGATTTCTGAACGACCGGCACTCATAACATTGTATAAAGACCAACGCAAGGTGGTCTGCTGCCAAATCTTCCACAGTTGAGGTTTGAACGCGATATGCGGGATAGCGAATGATGTAACATATCAGGAGAACTGTCTCCACGCTAACCTCTTCCCGACAGCGGCACACCCTTGTCAGAACCTCAGGAACTCAACACTTCATTGCATCGGACACTTGAGCGCAATCATTCTGAGGACCGATACCCAATCACACAAGCGACCATCAAATAGAAGCAATATGCACTGTTTAGCTATATTATGAGAAGACAAATATAGGGTATTCAGGAAAAACTTAAAATATTTATGACGACAGACAGACAGACAGACAGACAGAACTAAGAAAGAAAGGAAGAAAGAAAGAAAGAAAGAAGGACCGACAGACGGATGGACAGATGAAAGAAAGAAAGAAAGAAAGAAAGAAAGAAAGAAAATTCATGACAGCCATACATCATGATATAGAAAAGCGCTCGCTCTTAATTATCCAGTGCGCTAATGCTGAGGTAGGTCAGAAGTCGGAGTGGTGATGGACACTGGTAACAGAGAAAGCTAATCCACGCGCAAAAATCAGTCCAGTGCACTAGAAGTAATAGCACGTGTATGGAGTACGCTTGAGCTCAAAGCGATCGAACGCCAAAAATAAATATATTGTAGAGAAAGAGTTTTAGAGAGGCATGGTCGCCCACGCCCCTATGCAAGCCCTTTAATTACCATGATAATGATGATAATGATAATGATGATGATGATGATGATGATGATGATGATGATGATGATGATGATGATGATGATGATGATGATGATGATGATGATGATGATGACGACGACTACGACAATGATGCCGTTTGTTCATCTTTATGTCTTCTCCGCCTGGCATTCCCTGTCCTTAAGTTAACACAGACTTAACAACTATCCTCATTATGAGGACCTAAGGAAGCGATACTCCTACAGATCACCCCCTGACACAAGTAGCCTATCACTAGTGGCGATCGATAGCCTATTATTGTCTTTTCTACATTGACTGCTGAACAAACAGAGACCGAATCGATCTCTCGACTAATTGCCGGCTCCCAGTGTCGTCATTGTGGCGGGGAGTCTGCACACTGGCTTCTTCTTCTTCTTCTTCTTCTTCTTCTTCTTCTTCTTCTTCTTCTTCTTCTTCTTCTTCTTCTTCTTCTTCTTCTTCTTCTTCTTCTTCTTCTTCTTCTGCTGCTGCTGCTGCTGCTGCTGCTGCTGCTGCTGCTGCTGTTGTTTACTGCTGTTTATTATTATTATTATTATTATTATTATTATTATTATTATTATTATTATTATTATTATTGTTAATCCTCTTCTTCTTCTCCTCCTCCCCTTTCTCATTCCTCCTTTTCGTTTTCTTATTCTTCTTCTTCTTCTTCTTCTTCTTCTTCTTCTTCTTTTACTTCCGATTTTGATCAAGTTTCTTTTTTCTTTTCTTTCTTTTTTTTCTTTCTTCCTTTCTTCTCACTCCTATTTTGAAATAGAAGAAGAAGAAGAAGAAGAAGAAGAAGAAGAAGAAGAAGAAGAAGAAGAAGAAGAAGAAGAAGAAGAAGAAGAAGAAGAAGAAGAAGAAGAAGAAGAAGAAGAAGCGACGAGGTTCTAACAACAATAATAAAAACAACAACTGGCGCGCGCGCACACACTCTCACACAACACCAATAATCACTGGCTACAACAACCAGGCATCAACATGACTCCAGTGTCACCGTTGGCCGTCTCCAGTTTGACTACACAAATGTCATCGACCAGTCGTTACACTCGCTTGAGCGTGGATTGATTAGCATGACGTAAACAGCGCTAGCCGGTTACGGCGACCACCAGCCCCCGATGTTATCGCTAAGTTATTGTTTAATGCACGAGGTTGTAAAGCGGCATAATTAGTGCGAGTGGAAAAGGGCAAAAAGTCAATGCAATTTTACAGATAATGTTGAAGGAAACCCAGAATTGAGTATGGCAACAGCCAAGATTGGTGCGTGTAGATACTGTATGCTGGGGTTAAACAGGAAAATGACAGCCTGGTATTATGTTAAAGTAGGTATTAAGGAATGCAGTAAAATAGAATAGAAAAAGGAGCAGGTGTGTGAGGTAGAGAAGGAGTGAGAGCGGAGGTGAAAGAAGCAATTGCAGCAAGCAGCGATAGCAGCTTTAATAAAAGCACCGATAGTCGCACGTGTGCTAGAAGTATTATTAGAACTGCGTGTGTTGTTTGTCCATCAAGAATGATGATGACCATTCATTTCATCCAGTGGGGTTGAAAGTATGGAGCCGTGAGTTCTAAGATGCCTGATAAGGCCTATTTTGGCTCGAAATGTTCTTTGACAATGTGGACAAAGAATGCTTGACGTTTCTGGAGGAGGATTTTCTGCAGTGGTTTTTCTGTTCTGTCTTTTCTTCACAGCTCTTGGTTGTCCTCACAAGTGACTGCACCCTTGCGTAATGATGCACGCCACGAATTTCGGTCTCTGGCTGCAGTCTCCCAGGTGTCATGATGAATTTATTAGAACTACTAGTAGTAGCGATAGCAGCTACAATAGCACAAGCAGCAGTAATAATAATTGTTGTTGTTGTTGTTGATGATGATGATGTTGTTGTTGTTGTTGTTGTTGTTGTCTTGCCTGACAAGAAATCGCGTAATATATTGTTTCTGGCGTTATGGCGTATGTTTGCCTGTTAAATATAATATTTATACCGTGTTTGTTCAAATCACGTTAACCTGTTCGGTTTCATAATAAATACTTCTAATGAAACAGAGTTTATGTTACCGTACTGACGTCTTAAATTGTAAAAAGACATATTAAGGTCGTCACTAGGAAGAAAGAAAGACCACAATGTAATATACAAATAAATGGGCGTATTCTTCAACAAATGAATTGGTACAGTTATCCCGGAACAGTCATAACATCTGATGGGAGATGCCTTGAAGAGATTAGAACAAGAACCGCCATAGCGAAAATAGCCTTTAGCAGGATGAAAAACATTCTGACAAATAAAATGATGTCAATTGAAACATGGTGCTACACTGAGCCTGTACTTTTGTATGGATGTGAAGCGTGGACAATGAGCAGTCAAGCTGAAATCATCTGATGGCTGTGGAAATGTGGTTTCTGAGGAAAATGCAAAGAATACGATGGACAGACAGAAAAACCAATGACCAAGTGCTACAAGAAACAAATGAAAATCGTAAATTGATTAGAGAAATTAGACGTAGACAGTGAAACATTTTTGGGCATGTTATGAGGGGAAATGAATTGGAGAATATGGCGACAACTGCCAAGATTGAAGGAAAGAGACCAAGGGGAAGACCGAGAAGCAAATACCTGGATGGCTTGACCACATGGCATGGTCGAGACAGGAACACTGAGCTGATCCACGACCCTGGTGATCGAGTGAAATCGAGAGTCATGACCGCCCACGCTTTCCGGCATGGCACGTGATGGATGATGGATGGACTGACGTCTGTGGGGACCATTTATTGTTGACCTAGGCTCCTATGCCAATCCAGTCTGAAACGGACATCTGAAAATGTTTCTGGGATGTAACGGTGCAGTCCTCACATTGCCCACATCATCCACCGAGTGCTGAATGATATCACATGTGGCGCCAGCACCATATACAGATTACGTCTCATGGCCAGACAAGGAATCCTCCACATTGTTGGCTTCTGTGGCTTAATGCTAGTGAACGCATTTCTACAATCCCGGCATACTCAGCTCGAAGAAAGTAGCAGGCGATTTGGAGCCGACAGTTTTGCATTGATTGTTCACATTGGTATGAGCGTCCGCCGTTCCGAAAGCAATATCAAACTACTGAACGTAGCATTACCTAGGCAATCACAAATAGTCAATAATTGCTGTAATTGATTGCGACGAGCAGCTAACTAGCAATCGTCTATGACACAGTTAGTTACATTACAAATAACTCATCTCCCCCCCCCCCCCCCACACACACACACACTACTACCCTCTTATCCATACAGTGGCTCCGCCACTGCGCCCCTCACCTGGAAACTAAAGCACGCCTCTGTTAGCTTGGAACCACTCTGAGATCAGTCAATATCTCCGCGATTCCGATTATTAATATGCTTCTCGCTGTTGGATCTTAGAACTAATGAACAAACAGAAAAAAAATGCCAGATGTATCATTTCCTGCACCGATGAGATCGATAAACGCACTGTACAACAAATAAGACACGGCGGAAATGCAAGCAAGCGTGAATGTATTGGCGGTTAGAAGATTAGAGAGGGTGGGAGATGGGGGAGGGGGAGGGAGGGGACCGAGCAACAAAGAAAGAAATAAGAACGGAAAAGAATAGAATTGGCTGATTCTGGAGCGTATTTATTCTTATAAAAATAAAATGTGATGGAGGAGAACGATAACGACAAATACAAAATCAGATTGTTTGGAACTAAAGAGGAGCTTTAAAAAACAATATAAAATTAAACAAAAAGAGATGTTAAGGTCTTGTGGAGAAAAAACACGCACAAATACACATAGATATCTTACAAGGACTTCATGTGAACAGAAATCACAGTGGGGTAGTGAGTACAAACAGTAAGTCATGTCTCAGTCACGTGATGGTGAATGTGGTCCAAGATTTTGGTTGTTGGTTGGTCTGTTATTTGAATCGAGGATTGGTTGGTTGCTAGGTTCGTTGATTGGTTAGTTGGTTCGTCGTTCGTGAGTTGTTTGGTTGGTTGATTCGTGGATTGATTAGATAGTTGGTTCGTGGATTGATTGATTGGTTGGTTGGTTGGTTGGTTGGTTGGTTGGTTGGTTGGTTGGCTGGTTGGCAGGTATTTGGTTCGTGGATTGGTTGATTGATTTGTTCGCTTGTGGGTTGGTTGTTTGCTTGGTTGGTTCGTGGATTGATTGGTTGGTTTATTGGTTGGTTGGTTGGTTGGTATTTGGTTCGTGGATTGGTTGGTTGATTTGTTCGCTTGTGGGTTGGTTGTTTGCTTGGTTGGTTCGTGGATTGCTTAGTTGGTTGATTCGTGGATTGGGTTGTTCGTTGATTCGTGGATTGGTTGGTTTGTTTCGTGGATTGGTTGGGTGGATCATGGATTGGTTGATTGGTTGGTTTGTGGATTGGTTTGTTGGTTGGTTGGCTGGCTGGCTGGTTTGTTGGTTAGTTGGCTAGTTGGTTGGTTGGTTGGATGGCTGGTTGGTTGGTTGGCTTGCTGGCTGGTTAGTTTGCTGGCTGATTGGTTGCTTGGTTGGTTGCTTGCTTGGCTGGTTGGTTGGTTGGGTGGTTGGTTGGTTGGTTAGTTAGTTGGTTGGCTGGCATGCTGTTTTTTTCGGTTAGTTGGTTTGTTAGGTGATTGGTTGGTTGGTTGGTTGGTTAGTTTGTTGGTTGGTTGGTTGGTTGGTTGGTTGGTTAGTAGGTTGGTTAGTTGGTTGGTTGGTTGGTTGGGTGGGTGGCTGGCTGGCTGGTTGGTTGATTGGTTAGAGGACTGAGCTAGCCGAAACGTCGTCGTCAAGTTATCTGAGCAGAGAAGATGCAACTCGACTCGTGCCGAAGTATCATCCCAACGGGATCTGTGATGCAGAGCTCCCCTTCCCCTCCCCAAGAGGTTCTCTGAGACAACGTGACGATCCTTGGACCCTTCTTGAAACTAGTGACCCAATGTGTGGACAGGCTGTGCCGAAAAGAATTTCTCCAATGTCTGTGGCACTTTTTTTTTTCCATCGCTCGCTTTGAACTCAAACGTAGTCCATACACACTACACTTCAGTGCTGGACTAGCTTTCCCTATCAACAGCGTCCTCGCCATCAAGCAAACCCACTCCGACTTCAGAGGTCTGTGACACCTCATGCCCTGGTCCTTCCTGTTTAGGCGAGCTCTGCGGCATATGCCTTATAATCAGAAGACTTATGCTCCCAACTGCATGTGTCTGTATCCTATCTATTGAGGAACTAGCCTGAAAGAGTCAAATTAAAGAGGCAATAAGAAAGAGGCAAACAGCTTTCTTTCATCATGTGATTAGAATAGAGACGTTAGAGAACATCGTGACAACTGGAAAGATCAATGTGAAGAAAGGCAGAGGCAGTCCAAGAGAAATGATGCTGGATGGCCTGAGACAGTGCCATGGAGGAGTATCATCAGCAGAGTTGATCCAGAACTTCAAAGATCGAGGTCTGTGGAGAAACATGAAAGACAACTCCAGCTGACAGACAATATGGTGATTATAATGTTGAGGAGGATGGTGATGAGGATGATAATAAGAATGATGAGGATGATGATGAGGATGATGTGGATGATGATGATGATGAGTATGATTATGAGGAGGAGGAGGAGGAGGAGGAGGAGGAGGAGGAGGAGGAAGAGGAAGAGGAGGAAGAGCATGATGAAGGCGGAGATTATGATGATGATGAGGATGATGATGAGGATGATGATAATGATGATGATAATGAGGAGGGGAAGGAGGAGGATAAAGATGATGATGATGATGATGATGATGATGATGATGATGATGATGATGATGATGATGATGATGATGATGATGATGATGATGATGATGATGATGATGATGATGATGATGTATCTTACCTGGCCATTTCACGTTTCCTCGTTCCTTTAAAATCTAGCTGTGGGCATAATGCTGATGTTTTGTTTCTCTGTGTTCTTGTCCCGACCAAGCCATAGACATTTACCTCGCTGCCTTCCCCTTGTCCCTTTCTCCTCAATCTTGCCAGTTGTTACCAAGTTCTCCAGTTTATTTCTTCTCAGAACGTGCTAAAAGAAATGGTGTCTGCTACGTCTAATTTCTGTAAGCAGTTTACGGTTTTCATTTGCCAGCTGTACGTGGAGAATATCCTTTGGGATATGGCCTTCTGAATTCTGGTATTTATGACCAGGTGTCCTCCGAAGTCGGAGAGTGTCTGCCTGCACGGCGAGGAACCACCAGTCTGCACACCAATAAACCAGACATGGGACAACGGATACTCACGCAAAACTCAGGTCCTGTATGACATCACACTGATGTTGGACAACAGGATGCCTTCATCCGACATACAGGACTTCACGTTGGAGCTCAAGCCAACGAACACAAGCAAGCAAGCAAGCAAGCAAGCATGACCAGGTCATCGTATTGTGCGTCACGTAGGTAGGGTGCCAGTGGGCGTTTGACCAGTGCGTGCATGTGTGTGTGCGTGTGTGTGTGTGTGTGTGTGTGTGTGTGTGTGTGTGTGTGTGAACACATCAGCATTGGTTACTTTGTCCTTCCACGAGACAACCGAGAGTAAAACGCAGAGAGCGTAAGATAATATGTGGTAAAACTCAGACACCATAAAGTGCAGACATCGTAATATAAGATGTGATAAAGTGCAGACATTGTAAGATAAGATGTGATAAAGTGCAGAAATTGTAAGATAAGATGTGATAAAGTGCAGACATTGTAAGATAAGATGTGATAAGGTGCAGACATTGTAAGATAAGATGTGATAAAGTGCAGACATTGTAAGATAAGATGTGATAAAGTGCAGACATTGTAAGATAAGATGTGATAAAGTGCAGACATTGTAAGATAAGATGTGATAAAGTGCAGACGTTGTAAGATAAGATGTGATAAGGCGCAGAAACAAGGAAATATAAGATAAAACTCAGACATCATAAGATAAGATGAAATCAAACGCAGATATCATAAGATAAGATGTGATAAAACACTGATGTCAAAGGATAAGGTATTATAATGCGCAACCATTGTAAAATACGCTGTGATACATCAGACGTCAAAAAATAAGATGTGATAAAACACAGTCATCCTAAGATAAGATGATGTCAAACGCAGATATCGTAAGATAAAATGTGATAAGACACTAATGTCAAAGGATAAGATGTGATAACGCGCAAGCATCGTAACATAAAAAGGTTGGGGGGGGGGGGGGGGGAGGTCTGCTCTCTATTAAACTATGGAATGCATTAAGTCTGCTTTCTTGCAGCACATAAATGGTCCTGGTGTCACTGATGTGTGTGTGTGTGTGTGTGTGTGTGTGTGTGTGTGTGTGTGTGTGTGTGTGTGTGTGTGTGTGTGAGAGAAAGGTAGAGAAAGAGAGACAACAACAACAACAAAACTTTATTTTGAAAGTTTGAAAGGGTTAAGAATTGGGCACGCGAGAGAGAGAGAGAGAGAGAGAGAGAGAGAGAGAGAGAGAGAGAGAGAGAGAGAGAGAGAGAGAGAGAGAGAGAGAGAGAGAGAGAGAGACGATTGCACTGTCTGTACATACCATGGTTTCATTCCTGTCCTGTATAAATGTATTCAATGAAAAATCAAAGCGATCATCCATTGTTAAACTAGGCAGCTTAACTTGCGCGGGCTGATAAGCACAACTACTTCCTCAAATTGCTTGTGTTAAACTGAGTGGGAAGCAATGTATTTCTTTATCAAATTGCTTGTGTTAAATTGAGAGATAGTCTATTTATTTCGTAATCAAATTGCTTGTGCTAAAACAAGTGAGAGTCGATTTATTTCTTAATCAAATCGCTTGTGTTAAACTTAGTAGGCGTAGATTTATTTTAGTCATCAAATTGCTTGTTTTAAATAGAATAAGCGTCTATTTATTTCTTCATCAAATTGCTTGTGTTAAACAGAGTAAGCGTCTATTTATTTCTTCATCAAATTTCTTATGTTAAACTGAGTGAGAATCAGTTTATTTCTTCATCAAATCTCTTATGTTAAACTGGGTGAGGGTCAGTTTATTTCTTCAACAAAAGTGTTTGTCAAAAACCGCGTAAGAGTCACTTTATGTCCACCCAATTGCAGGCTTGCAGAGAGAGCCGTGGTAGCACGGTGACCAGTAATACCTGCCGGCTCGATGGTCATATATTCGAATCCACCTGGAGTTGGGAACTTGTTTATTGATTTGAGCTCCTAAATTAGGTACCAGGAAATGTCCAGTGTTGTTGACCACCCCACACATAGAGTGTCGACTGGTCTAAAAGTGGGTCACATCAGAGGTCAGTGTGTCAGAGGTCAGTGTGTCAGAGGTCAGTGTGTCATAGGTCAGTGTGTCAGAGGTCAGTGTGGCAGAGGTCAGTGTGTCAGAGGTCAGTGTGTCAGAGGTCAGAGTTTCAGAGGACAGTGTGTCAGAGTGTCAGAGGTCAGAGTGTCAGAGGTCAGAGTGTCAGAGGTCAGTGTGTCCAGTTTCGGCATACGTTTGTGTTAGGTTTGCTTCCTCTAGACAGGTTCCATCCAAGGTCATGGGCTCTATCTACCTGTCGGTAGGTTTCCTATTCTAATAATTTTGCCAGGGCACAAGACTTAAGGCCTGCTCTGGTAAAGTGCGCAACTTGCACATTGAGACTCATGTTTGTTACCCTAATGTGAGATAGCTATGGCATAAGTGTTTGATCTCACTTCCTTAGAGATCAAGCTATGACCCCGGGAGGGGTAGAGATAGAGAAAGCGAGCGAGCGAGCGAGAGAGAGAGAGAGAGAGAGAGAGAGAGAGAGAGAGAGAGAGAGAGAGAGAGAGAGAGAGAGAGGAGAGAGAGAGAGGAGAGAGAGAGAGAGAGAGAGAGAGAGAGAGAGAGAGAGAGAGAGAGAGAGAGAGAGAGAGAGAGAGAGGAGAGAGAACTATAAACCCTCTTCTGGGGACGAGCCTTGTATCTTTTGTTGCGATCGCTCGCTTTGAACTCAAGTTAGTCCGTACACACTATTTATAGTAGCACTGGACTGAATTTTGCGTGTGGATTAGATTTCCCTATTAACAGTATCCCTCGCCATCAAGCGAACCCACTCCAACTTCAGAGGTACTTGTAATTTACGTCTCCAGGTCAAGGACGATAGGTCAACATTTTAGTCCAACTGTCCGGTGTAGGTCTGAACCCCTTACCTTTGCATCAGTACACCGGATATGTAAGAACACGCGTTCTTATCCATTCGGCCATACTGACCTACCTTTGTACCTTATGAGCCATTGATCTCTGTCACAGCTCCCTACTGATAGTCTGGAGATCTCTTCTGAATACAGCATCAACACTAATAGTCCAATAGTTCTCCCAAAAATGCAGCATCAACACTAATAGTCCAATAATACTCCCAACAATGCAGCATCAACACTAATAGTCCAATAGTTCTACCAACAATACAGAAGCAACACTAATAGTTCTCGCAATTCAGATTTAACACTTGACTGGCACTTACCGCCTTGACAGATGATAATTTGTAAAATGGAGTTATGCCTCTCCATTACACAAAGTCTGGGCTGAATATAGAGAGCAAGTGTTGCCCGAGCAGCATAATCCTTCTCTCGGCCTGGCTAGTTTACTCCGGAGAAAAGGTAACCTCTTAGTTCACTGGTATTTGTCTAGTAGTCTCTTCTGTTTTCCGAAGTCACCAACTAAGGAATGCTTCTATATTATTTGTAACCGTTTTATTCGTTTTTCGTGGTTCTCGCAGCCCCGGCAGCATCATAATTACACAAGTTTTCAAGGAATTACAGAGCCCACAATATTTTTCTAAAATTCTCTAAAAGAATAAACGTTCCCCAGAAGAGGATAAAAACGTAAGAGAAAAATACAGAGTCACTTAGAGCCCGCACTATCATTTTTACTACATTGGTAGATCAAAGCAACGTCTGGTCTCTACATCTAAGAGATTTTCCCTTTGATGTTCTGATCAACCAGACATCGCGGAGCCAGTCAGTTGAGATTGACGTGTTAGTTTACAAGCCTGCGGTTGGAATAGGGACTAACACCTTACGTTCAACAGGACCTAACATGTGAACCAGCCACGGCAGAATGGGAGATAAGAGGGTCAGCCAGACCCGTCTGAAATAATACATGGCAGTGCTACTCAGGGGAAAACCCCGTGTGATCCAAAGACGGCAATATAATGCAGGCCTTACACCTCGTCGTAACCCAGGAGATAAAGCTTGTTAATTCCTGGGAAAGTGAGGAGGCACCAGCAGATTGGAATGTAGGTATGACGCAACGTCTGTTGCATGGGCCAAAGCATTGTTTCAGACACGTGGCGGAACATCGGTCAATTTGATTGACAGATGAAACTACCCGTCACAGGAAAGGAGGAGGGGTGAAAAGAATTTGGCACTTAATCCATCTAGGTAAATCGTCCTACATGAAAAATAGGTGGAGCTAACAGGAACTTGGACATATTAATTAACCAACCTGGAAACTAGCCAGGAATTGAATAGAATAAAACTGCATGCATGGCCAGCAAGACTTCAGACGCAAATTCACAATAGCATTCTTAGGATACCTACTGGAGAAATATTAACATTTCGTTCTGTTGGACTTCTGTACGAAGTCGTATGACAGGATTTCCTAGCTATAACCCAGGTAAGACCATTACTTTGATTAGTTGTCTGCTAGTCTGAAGGCTTGTGTCGTTTCTTGTTCTGCATATTCTCCCAAACTTTACACTGGTGGATTTTCTTTGTACTTAATGTTCCAGTTCTAGCTTTACGATTTCACTGAGAACTATTTTCTTCTTTCATTCACCACTTGGTTGTCTGATTTGTTGTATGTGATAATTTGGAGAAATCCATTATCCAAGCTACATGAGCGTGTGGCTTATGCATGTACAGGAGATACATTTAGATTCATCCTGTATGATGTTAAACATTGGGGAGACTGACTACTTAGGAGAAATTCCTGAGAGCTACCAGTCTCTTGATAGCGTCCAATTAACATTGATTATTTGGACCAACACTTTGAGTGCCTACCAAGATTATGGTGAAACCACTTGGTTTGAGGAATGGCACCAGTTCACCTTGTCTGCATGATGTCTGCATGAGGACAGACATGACTTAGGACATTCAATATCCCAGACAGATTCAGGGAAGGCAGGAATGTTCGACAGGACTGTGCGACCAGCCCTTCCGACAAGACAGTATGAATGAATCAGAAAGGGAAAGAGTGAGGTGAACTTATATGGGAAACACTCCATTACACAAATGTATATGAATATGTATGTTTTGAGCTATAGATGTTCTAAATAGTTTTATTAATATATACATATATATTTATTTATTTAGAACTGATATATGTTTATGTAACATGCCATCATATATATATCATCATACCATCATATATTATGACTTGAATGTATGTTTATATGAATGTATAGACATATGTGTTTTGAGATGTGTAGACGTAGATACTACCCATCTCCGTTCGTTTCATTCCAGATCTCTTAGGAGCAATGGACAGTCAACAACCCATATCAGGAAGTGACTTAGCCTTGTGAGGGACCAATTTGGACTCCTTCAATCTGACAGTGAACTGCGTCTCACTGGGGGAAGCATGACCTATGTGACCTCTTAAGTTACGTATACCATAATCATCATCATCATCCTCATATGATCATCAATAGCAATAATAAACACAGTTGTTGTATTTTAAACTCAGTTGTCTGTATAATTCTAAATGTTTATAAATGTTTGTGTAGCGTAATCAAGTACATACATTATTGTATCATTTAGTGGGGGTTCGCACATATTGTCCAGAAGTGGGAATCTATGTCCGGGAGGTATCTTGCCTATGCAGTCATAAGTAACCAGATTACGTTGCATGTCTTAACTCCTCCTTTCTCACTTCTGGTGATACCAAGTACAGCCAAAACTATATAGATATATTCTATCTTCAACGAGCCACTTCTTGGCTGTTTTCTTGAGTATCAGGGACAGTGTCTTAAATCAGCATAAAAGACATTAGTTCCACGTTTTCTCTCTGGGATCTGGGTGGTAACTAGGCCCTTCTGACAGAGTTAGGGGATCTTAAACTGCATCCAGAACTAAACACCAGTAGAAGAAAATGATTTTGGCTGAGTGGTTGCCCATCTGGGATCTAACCCCAGCCAGTTGGTGACAACTAATAGTCCAATAGTTCTACCAACAATACAGAAGCAACACTAATAGTTCTCGCAATTCAGATTTAACACTTGACTGGCACTTACCGCCTTGACAGATGATAATTTGTAAAATGGAGTTATGCCTCTCCATTACACAAAGTCTGGGCTGAATATAGAGAGCAAGTGTTGCCCGAGCAGCATAATCCTTCTCTCGGCCTGGCTAGTTTACTCCGGAGAAAAGGTAACCTCTTAGTTCACTGGTATTTGTCTAGTAGTCTCTTCTGTTTTCCGAAGTCACCAACTAAGGAATGCTTCTATATTATTTGTAACCGTTTTATTCGTTTTTCGTGGTTCTCGTTCATTTCCATAATATTCCTGAACTCACGGCTCCAAACTGTAAACCCCACTGGATGCAATGAATGGTTATCATCATTCTTGATGGACAAATGCCATAGGTGGCGAGTCTTCTTCTCTGTTGGCGAACGACGAGCACAGACGTTGAACTGTTGTCCGATCGGGCTCATGCTATTATCAGCATAGCTCTCAACCAACTGCATTAACGCATCCACCAGTACTGATTTCACGTTTGGGAATGATCTCTTCTCTTCTTCTTCAGCGTTCCGAGCCATTGAGGTTCTTTGCTGCAGATACAATCCGTCGCCATTCGTCTCTCTGGTGGACCTTCTCTTGCCAGTCGTTGATTCCAAGTGCTTGTAGGTCTGTATATGTATTATCTCTCCACCGTCTTCTTGGTCTACCTCGGGGTCTACGGTCATTTATTTCCTGAGTGTAAGCGAGTTTTGTTTCCCTATTATCTTCCATTCTTTCTATATGCCTCAGCCATTGTAGTCTATTAGCCTTCATGATACCAGTGATTAGCGGGGACTTAAACAGATCATAAATGTCTTTTTTATTACTTCTTCTTTTCCACTCTCCACTGTGTGTATTCCTAATGGGTCCAAAGATGCGTCTTAAAATTTTGTTCTCAAAGGTTTGTAACAAGGCTTCGTCTCCTTTCGTTGTACTCCAGGTTTCAGAGCCATACAGCACAACTGGTCTGATCAGTGTTTTGTATATTGTGATTTTGGTGTTACGAGAGAGCGCATTTGATTTTAGTAGATGTTGTAGTGCATAGTATATCTTATTTCCAGAGTTGATTCTAGTTTGTATTTCTTCCCTTATGATGTTGGAGCAGTTGAAGATTGTACCCAGGTATTTGTATGTTTCCGTTCTTTTAATGGTCATATTATCTATTTGTATGTGGCCAGAGTTTTTAGCCATTCCTTCTCTTGAAATTACCATATATTCTGTCTTATCTTGGTTGATAACCAGCCCCATCTGTTGGGCTTTTTCCTTTAAGTGAGTCAATATTTCCAATGTCTTTTGTTCAGTTTGCCCTATAATATCTATATCATCTGCATAACCAAGCAGCTTGGATGTTCTTCCAATATCACATTACTCCTTTACCTTCCTTACAACTTTCTCTAGAGCCAGATTGAAGAGTAGCGGCGATAGTGCATCACCCTGTTTGAAGCCAGATGTTATTTGGAAAGGGTCTGATTTCCTGCCTTTATGTGTTACTATATTATAAGTATCTTCCATGCATAGTCTGGTCATGTTGATTAACTTCCTTGGTATTCCAAATTCCTGCATAGCATTCCATAGACTATTCCTATGGACACTATCATAAGCCTTTTTAAAATCCACAAAAATGTTATGGAGATCTCTTTTATATTCCCAATTTTTCTCGGCTATTTGTCGTAAGATAAATATCTGATCTATTGTTGATCTGTTTTGTCTAAAACCCGCCTGGTAGTCACCTAATATGTCTTCTGAATATGGTTTAAATCTATTTAGTAATACTGCGGATAGTATCTTATAGCTTGTGGACAGTAGTGATATTCCTCTATAATTTTCACATTGGAACTTGTCTCCTTTCTTAAAGATAGGTATCAATAATGACTCTTTCCAGTCATGGGGTAATTCTTCTGTCCTCCAGATTTTTATTATTAGTTCGTATAGCTTTAGATGTAATGCATGGCCACCTGCCTTTATAAATTCAGCAGCAATTCCATCAGTCTCAGTTGCCTTATTGTTTTTAAGTCGTGTGATTACATATAGGATTTCTTCAAATGTAGGTTCGTCAATTTGTGGTTCACATGTTAGAACCTCTTCCTGTGGGAAAGTGTTACTTGGAGTTTGTGAATTATCCCTTATAAAAATCGTATGGGCCAAGGGAAATAATCAACAAAAATACTCGGGCAATGATATTGCATGTACTTTGAAGGACGTCTTGTTCAACCCCATGTTCAGTTTTTGGTCAATTTTACGTTTAAAATTGCTTACTGAAAGAGAAGTCAATCTTTAAGAAGAATGTAGAAAATAACTCGCTACCCCGCCTTCAGTTCACTGAAAGTTTAAGCACAAATGCATTTTTTTTTTTTGCTATCGCTCGCTTTGAGCTCAAGCGTAGTTCATACACGTGGTCCTACTTCTAGTGCACTGGATTAATTGTTCCGTGTGGATTAGCTTTCCCTATTACCAGTGTCCTTCGCCATCAGGTGAATCCAGTCCGACTTCTGAGGTACTTGTAATGTACGTTCCCAAATTAAGGACAAGAAGTCAACATTTTAGTCCAGCTGGGGTTGAACCTGCTACCTCGGCATCAGTACACCGGAAGTTTGAGAGCCAGCGCTCTTATCCATTCGGTCATACTGTCCCCGCGAGCACATTAAAGCCAGTGGCTCCCTTGCATAGTCAGTCAGAAATTACAATCTGCAGACAAGTTTTACAAAATCAAATTTGATCTTTGCTAGGTGTTTACATTTTCGCGGCTTTGCTGCAGTTAAACACATTTCACTGACACTCCATTTTATTTTTGGAGACTCTAGGTCAACTATCACATATTTCATTTCATTCTGCTTATGTTCTTTTTTTCCCCCTATCTTTTGCGTGGTTGCATGCTATTATGCCTTCGTCTTTTTGCTGTAGTGACATTTTCGTCTTTGGTTTATGTTTTTTTGTGATTTCTTTCTTGTTGAACAGATAGATCATCACAGCCTGGAGAGAATGGTGATGCTGGGAGTGAGCAGAGGATCTGGCCGATACTCGGGATTCCCAGGCAAGGAGAGACGGACACATAATCAAACTGCTATTAGTACCATTAGTCTTGGGACTCTTTACAGGCTGTTGAAGATGAGGACGGAGCAGATATGGGAATGCTTTAAGTGCTATTATGTCGGTTCTTGACTCGATTAGACTGTTTCTTGTGGTTTGCTGATGAGGGGTTGTCGCCGCAATATCATCATTTTTTTTTGTTGTTGTCAATTGTAAGTGTGTAAAGCTGACGTGCACTTGATGTTGTCGATCCATTTGTAATTGTTTACATTTCCACAGGTATTTAAAAAAAAAAAACTGTCACTTACTGCCAATATAGTACCTTGCGGTGTATGGCAGGGGGATCTTGGGTGTCAAGATGCTGGGAGAGACAGAGATAGAAGTAGAATAGACATAGATAGAAGTAGGATAGACATAGATACAAGTAGGACAAAGACAGGACATAATAGGGACTCTATACAAGAGTATAGACAGAGGAAGACAGTAGAAGGAGATAGTACTCCAAACTAGTGTTAGGACCAGACCTAGACAGGACACGCATGTGTCATAGCTAGGACATGACTAGGACATACCGGGATTCATTCCCGAAATAGGACAGAGTACCGTAGGCACGGGGATTACCCGTAAACAGACAACTCTAGTATAGCTGTAGGCTACGAGGACTGGACAACTGGACTACGTGACAAGTGATCCAGCACGCCACACAACGGACGGCACGGGAAAGGGGGACGAGGAACTGGACTGGTGATGTGAATTCGGACAGACCGAGACGGATAGTCGTTGTGACAGGACATATGTGTTTTCCCTTGCCAGTGTATAGTTTAAGGAGGCCTGCATGGAAAATGTCGGATGCGGATAAAGGTAAGGCCCTTCTTGCACGCTACATAGAACAGACTGACCAGAAAGATGAGCCCGCCAGACAGAGGACCACAACGACACTCTCTCAGTTGTGCGAGGGGGTCGGGACAGACGAAGAATGGACAATCTCAGCTGAGACATTGCGTGTGATGCTCAAGAAATCACCTAACACCGCCCCAGGCCCAGACGGCATCCGATATGGTGACCTACTGGTGATATCAGATGATGACATGGAAGAACTGAGAGTCATGGCTGAATGCGGCGGTCTTTGCTCAAGATGTTTACGAAGGATTTCAGGTCAGAGAAGAGACATGTGCGGCCGCCATAGACTTAGAGGACGCATATAACAGAGTATCTTTCGAGCACTTGATGCAAACCCTCCTCAGACTGAAAGTGCACCCTCACCTTGTACGATGAATAGCTGCAGTTCTGCTCCAAAGGAAGGTGGTGCTAAGATGCGGGAGTTGGTCTTCTGAGCCGATAACGATATGTCCAGGATTGCCGCAGGGTTCACCACTGTCACCAGTACTATTCAACGTGTATACGGTGCCGATCACTGAACAACAGTTGGACGGGAGGGGTAGGACTCTGTCATTCGTTGACGACATCCTCGTGTATCGACAGGGTCGAGATAGACAGGCGGTTGCCAATGATATGCAGGGCGAACTAGATGGAATTTCATCATGGTGTGCTGATGCCGATGCCCTTGTCAACCCTGCAAAGGCAACGGTTACATGGTTCTCACTAAACAACCATATTGTGAAAACAGACCTGCCGGCAGTAAGAATGGATGGGAGCAGTTTGAGTAGAACCCAGTCAATGACATATCTTGGCGTGAGGTTTGATCGTAGCCTGTCCTTCAGAGATCATGTCGATTATGTCATAACGAAGGCTCGAAAAGGTTTGTCAGCAATGAGAGTCATGGCGACTGCCAATATCGAGCAAAGACTGCTAATACTTCTGTTCCAAGGACTTGTGCTTTCACGCATCGAGTATGCCCTGGCCATCCTCACTGTCAGCCCTACACAGATTGGAAGACTTGAAAAGGTACAAAACGAAGCCATGCGCATCATTTTGGGCTGCACGAGAGACACCAGCTTTGTAGCAATGAGATACCTCCTTGACTTCCCGACAATGGAACACAGGATCAAGATCTGGAGAGCTCGTGCATACTTAAAAATAAGTGCAGATGAGCAGCACCCTCTGCATGACGCTATATTCAGAGAAAAGGGTGACAGGCTAAAGAGGGGCAAATCATGGATGGGTCGGGCGGAAGATGTCGTCAGACAGGTCTGCAGTCTTACCAGTATCAACCCCGGCAAGGAATGGGTGCCGGTGCCTCCAGCTTTTAAGTGCACTTTCTCCTGCATTATCACACTCGACAAACGGTGCAGAGAGCAGAACCCTGCCGCTGTCAATGCAGAGGTTAACGCGCTCATCTATGAACACTCAGATAGCCCCGAAGTGCTCATCTATACAGATGGATCTGTGGTAAAGCAGCAGAGAAGTGCGTGGGAATTTACAGCCCGTTCAGCGGGCCGAACCGTTCAAGAATCCAGTGGTGCCCACTCTATGACCACGAGCAGCATGACGATGGAGGTGATGGCAGTTACACAGGCTTTCATATGGCTGGAATCACAGCATTATACCAACGTGTGTGTACTAAGTGATTAAATGAGCATGATTCAGAAGGTCGAAGCTGGATCTGTACGTAGACAGTGGACTGAATCGCTGCGGAAGTCTGTTGTCCGTAAAGTCACCTTAATCTTCGTCCCGGGACATGCGGGAGTCGAGGGAAATGAACGAGCTGACAAACTGGCTGGCTCTGCACCCCCTGTAGATGGCCAGCCCATGGATCGTGCCGATGTCATTAACGTCCTTAAGGACATGGCGAGAACAGAGGACTTTGACGTCAGTGATTCCACATCGCTGTCCAGGATGAAAGACCTGGGAGTAAGAATCGGCACAGCCAGACGCGAGAGGTACATCGGGAAAACAAAGCGCCTCGTCAACCAACACAGAACTGGCACTATTAGCCACCGGACGCTGATGAATATGCTGGGGGGGGGGGGGGGGGAGGATCTGAGCACCTATGGACATGTCCGAAGTGCACCGAAGATACCCCAACTGATAACTGATAACAGTTTAAGGAGGGCATAGTTACACTTAGCCAATGATAGTAGATTGTATTTTCGTAACGAATGTTAAATGTGTATGCTCGGAAAGCGAGCTTTGTAATCTTATATATAAATTAGGATGTGCGTCCGTATCTCTGTCCGTATGTCCTTTATTTGTTCGCGAACGGCCCATCCGATTGAGATGAAATTTTCTACACGCCTTCCTTTCATTCCAGAGCTGTCAACTGTGATATTTTGTTAGTGTGAAATCGCCTGCTTACTCAGTATTATTTCATTTTTCATTTTTCATCATAATTTCATATATCTCAGGGGACCTAACTCTGTAAAAGTTATTTCAAGGGGCATAACTTTTCTGTATAACTTATAGTCATATTGTGGCATCGTTTTCAAAGATTTATAAACTCTTTGTGCATAGTTATGTACCGGCATATGAGTTATAATAAATAATGATACAATCTGTAAGGCATTTTCAAAGTTTTCATAAAAATGATGCACAATGCATAACATTGTAACTCATCTTTTTTTGCTTAAGAAGTTACTGTAATCATGCAGGTGATTAGAAAGAGTTTTCATTAAAAATAATGGATGGTGTGTGGTAGAACGTTCTTTTAAGTTACATTTTTTTTTTTTGTATGAATTTAATGAAGCCGGACAGGGTCAGGCAGACAGATAGACAGACAGACAGACAGATAGACAGTCGGGAACAGGAACTTATATGACTACTTATATAAATTAAATGAGATGCTTCACACCATGAGCTGGGCGATGTCGGGCCGGGTCAGACAGACAGACAGACAGACAGACAGACAGACAGACAGATAGTCGGTAACGGGAACGGGAACTTATATGACTACTTATATGAATTAAATGAGATGCTTCCCACCAGGGACTGGGCGAAGCCGGGCAGGGTCAGCTAGTATATAATAAAACGTGAATCCTGATCGTCCATTTACCCAACGATGTGTTTGTGATTACGAGGGGTGAAAGAAGGGACCGCATGATTGTATGAAATCAGGTTGTTGACATTGAGCCTGATGAATTAATACCGCCTGGCTAGTACAGTTACCGCGAACTGTACTGGTTAGGGTTTTCTTTTTGCTCCCGACAGAAAGAAACTCCACACTTTATCGAGGATTCGAACCCGGTTCTCCTGAAGGATGGACCCGGATTTACTACCTAATATGGACAACAATCCCTTTGAAATTTATATCCGATATGTCGCTGATCCTGTCACAGAATTATTAATCTCAGGCTGAGGTGGTCCCTAATTATAACTTCTCTTCTGAGGTTAAACTGGGTGGAGGTAACAATTTCATTGATGGTTGCAATACTGCTGAAACTAAAACTGCCTTGAAAATCACAAACAACCAAAAAAATCCTAGGGGTGATTGCGACGTCCTATAAAAGATACGCAACTAACTTAATAGAAACATGGATAATGAACATGCAAGACCGGTGAACAAGTGAAGATGTGAACATGTTGTTATATATACGGATGGGAAGAATAGTACAGCGTTGAGTTGAGACCCGACATCACAGCACTCGGGGTATTTTCATAAGTGCTCCCTCTTCATCTTCAACATCAGGAGATGGACCTGAAGACGTTACAGGTGAAGGGATAACATCAAGAGGCGGACTAGAAGAAGCCTGTATGAATGCAGCACGCAGATACAGGGCAGAGGATCTTCAATATGAACAGAGCAGTTGAGAATGATGATAGTAAGTGTTTTTACTAGATCACCATCAGCTGGTACCATACCGATAAACGTCGGCGGCCTTGGTTCACATATCATACGATCATCAGAATCTTGGATCAGGTTTGCGTTCTTGTCTCTACCATGCCACGTGGCCAAGGCATCCAGGTATTTATCTCTCTGCATTCCCCTTGCTCTTTTCCCCTTAAATCTCGCTAGTTGTCACCAAGTTTTACAGTTTATTTCTCTTCATAATGTGCCCAACAATAGTGACTGTCCAGGCATAATTTCTCGAATCAATTTACTTGTAGGACTTGATCATTGGTTTTTCTGTCCGTCCATGGTATTCTTTGAATTTTTCTCAGAAACCACATTTTCACTGTCATTAGATACTTCTCAGCGCTTAGTAAGGTGGAGAAAGGAATATTTCGTGTAGAATGGCTATCCTTGCTTCAGGTGTCACAGCTTGTGAGATTTTTTGCCCGGGCCATGCGGGAGTGCGGGGGGAATGAACAGGCTGATAAGCTGGCAGGGAATGCACCTCTTGGTGGTAGATTACATATGGACAAGGGAGAGGTGGTCGAGGGGCTGTGGGACCTGGTGGAGAAGATAGGGGAACAGATTGGGAATCCATATGTGGAAAGAATGACAATCCGGGGTATCAACAGGGGTTCTGGAAGAATCTTAAAATTGAGAGGGAAGATTAGAAGAACTTTTAATCAGATGGCGGTGGGAAAAATTAGCAGTGTGACTCTTCGCTGGCTGTTGAACGAGGGGACGGAGAGCGTTTGGGAATTTCCTGAATGTAGTGATGTTTGTTCTTAGCCCAATTCAACTCAACTCAACTTCTCAACTCAACGTGCCTTCCCATTGTCCATGATTCGCATGCATATAATAAGGTTCCGGTATACACACGGTTCGGCTCCTCAGATTTCGTGCTCGGTGCTCAGTTTCTCATGTATGCTCAATGCGAGGAGACTGGCGCACTTATGGAGGTACCCATGTCATGTACAGTCAAAGTGATCCTTTCCTAACCTAACCATCACATTCAGACCACCGTTGCACGCTGCGGTAGACACTGTCTTGGCAAGTTGACTTACAACACAAACCAAACAGCCGACCCAACTCTCCACTTTCTCCTCCCTTCACTCCCATATTAAACGCTTTGTTGCCAGATCAAATTACCAGTTCTTCTCTTACACTTCTAATGACTAAATTCTTTATTATTTACGTTTTTCCCCCCTTTCCTATTCTCCACTTGTCAATTTTTCCCGAATCGCTTGCGGGAATTCTGCCCTCTCTCTACAATGTGATTCCCCCCTCCCAGTTAAGTTGTGGAGGGCAGACAATTCCAACATCGTTGGCATTCCTTCAAAGTGGGGTAGCTTCTGGGTTGACCTGAGTATCTCCACCCTGGGTTGCAACAAGGACAACTCGAGGTGGGCGCCCGTTGTCTGGGCTGGTTCGTACAAGAATGGTTAAATACGGAATGTTATTAACCGTGTTAGTTCTTGAAGTAGATCGTCAGACCAATCTGTTGATAAATAGACACGCAGACAGACTGATAGCCAGATAGATACATCGATTAACAGACAAGCCAATCTAGCAATAGACATGCAGGCAGACACATGAACAGACAGACGGACGGACTGACAGAAAGTGAGACAGAATTGAATTGAATTGATCTTTATTTTCAAAGGATAACAAATTGGGCGCGTAGGCCCGCCTTACATTCGGCTCTTCCAATCACTCATCTTTCGTTCATCAACAGTGCATGATGCATTCACAAATGAAAAAAAAAAAAAAAACATTGTCAAATGAATGTTGTAAGCATAAACAATGCATATTCTCATGTTATGTGCCACATCCCCCCCTCACACACACACATCCCGCACTAACCCCCACACACATCCCTCACGTACTCACACATCACCCACCCATACTCACACATCCCACACTCACCACACATTCCCCACTCATCCCTCCATCCACTCACAGATCCCGCCACCAACCCAGACATCTCGCACCCACCCACACACACATCTCTCACGCACCCACACGCATCGTTCCACCCACTCACACATACCCCAATCCACTCAAGCTCACCCACACACACATGCTCCACCCACCCACACACCCACCAACCACACACACACACATACCCCTAATACACCCACATCCCGCACCAATACACACATATCCCTGCATCCCAGTAGACAGACAGGCCGATAGGTAGGTAGGTAGGTAGGTAGGTAGGTAGACATTAGGCAGGTAGGTAGGCTGGTTGGTTGGTATGTTGGTATGTAGGTAGGTACGTATATAGGTACAAATCATATTCTGTGTTCACATGAGAAGAGAAGCGTTAGAAATCACCGCGATGGCTGGAAATATCCGCGGTGCAAGAAGCTGCGGACTATAGAGAGAAATTATTCTTCCTGGTCTAAGATGATGGCATAGGAAAATACCTTCAGTAGAATTAACCCACATTCAATTTATTCTTTTCTACACATACTCTTCCCTTCATCACCCTTCCATATATCCTTATCACGCCACAGCCCCCCCCCCCCACACCCCCGCTTGTTTCTCCTCTTCTCTCGATATTCTTCCCAACATCCTCCTTCTACATTTCCTCTTCTCTCCGCATCCTTCCCCACATCCCCCTTCTACATTTCCTCTTCTCTCCGCATCCTTCCCCACATCCCCCGTCCATATCTCTCCCTTTCCTCCACATATCTTTCTTCTCACCCCCTCCATCGCCACACTCTACCTGTAAATGTAGCAAACTTGTATAAACCCACATCAACAGTGGCAAAGCGCGCCAAAATATCCCACGCCATGACACGTGCTCACCTGCAAACAGAAGTCAGGACGCAATTGAGAAAAGTAATCAGGAAGAAAAACTAGGCCGCTCAAGGTGTAGCTTTCCTAAGTCAACCTGGCACACACGGACACGGGCCCGCCTCAGTGCCAGGTATGTGATGCACGTGTGAGGCCAGGAATCCGCTGTTTAATTTGGGAGAAGATGAGTGCATGCAGTGGTCCGATATACCGGGTGTGCGCGCGAAGGTGCACTAGAAGGATGGGTGCAGAATCTGGCAGGGAGGATTGGGTTTATCAAGTTGCCCGACATAATGAGTTTAGGCCAGGAGATGGGTTAATCAAATTATCCTACATAATGTGTGTAGAAAGGGCAAGACAATGTGTGGGAATAGTCATCGAACCACGGCTAGCAAGAGGAATACTAGAAATAAAATATATATCAGAAAGAATCATAACAGTGAGAATAAAAGAACAAACAATTACAACATATGTACAAATGCACCAGGTAATACAAACAATAATGAGCAATAATACCAGGAATTCTACGAAGACATCCATGACGTGCTAAAAAAAAACAGATAAGTAGGGCGACATCATAGTTATGGGAGACTTCAATGCAAGACTAGGACACAACAGTAGTAGGTTACGTTGTATCTGATTATTATTTCTGGATTGTGGTGCTGGATTGACCCCAATCCAGCTGGATTGGGGTTAGGGGTTAGGGGTTAGGGGTTAGGGGTTAGGGGTTAGGGTTAGGGGTTAGGGGTTAGGGTTAGGGGTTAGGGGTTAGGGTTAGGGGTTAGGGGTTAGGGTTAGGGGTTAGGGTTAGGGTTTTTTGTGTGCTCCTAATTATACTTTCTGGATTGAACTCGCTGGATTGCCCCCAATCCAGCTGGGGACCAGAGCGGGTTGGGTAGGGTAGGGTATTTAGGTCATATGTAAGGGTCGATAATTCTAATAAAAGACATGTTTTTCTAAGGGCAGATAACTGAGTGTGTGTATAATATTTTAACTAATTTAAAAAAAAAAAAATAAAAATAAAAGACAATCAGAGGCGCGCGCGGGGCAGTCGCAGGAGCGAGCACGGGCGACAGTCGCTTGGGTGCGGTTTGAACCCAGTCAGTGTCTTTTAGTAACCACATGGCCAGTCATTTCTGAGTGACCACAAGCCGGTCAGTGACGAGTGTGGGTGGTGGGGCTAGACGGTTCGAACCCTCGAGGCGCACCATGTGTGATATGAAAATTGTAATAAGTAAAAAGGTAAATATGGCGTGTATATGAGTTGTAGTGGGTCGTAGTGGCTTATAAAACTATCATCATATAGATTACACCTCTTCAAATGAAAACCTTAAAACAGTAAAGATTGCCGGTAGTAACGGCTATAGTGGGTATGGCTTCGTGGTATTCGTTGCTTAGGGGTTGGTGAGTGGTGATGTACCTATATAACAGCTTCCGAACAATTTAAAGGGATGGGCGAGTGGCGAAGTGGCTAAGTAAATGCGTCGGTTCCTTGCTAAGAGACAGAGGAGTTGCTAGATAAAGGCTCCAGGTCGTTGTCAAGGGGTTGGTGAGTGTACAAATAGCTAAATAACTGCTTCTGATCCTTGTTAAGAGGTGGGCGAGGGGCGGATTGGTTGGATAATTACGCCCGTTCCTTGGTAAGAGCCAGGGTGACCGAGTGGAGAAGTGGGTAAATATAGGCATGGAGGTATACCATCGACACATTCAACGCATAATTTCGGCGTCGGTCGTCAGAAGACCAAGGATATTTTCATTATATGTCTATTGTAAAGGGGTCGACTGTTTGTTATAACGGGGTTACTATTATATATAGTGGCTGGGACTTAAATACTATCAGCATACCGGTTACAGCTCTTCAAATGAAAACTTTGAAAGTGTAAAGATGGCCGATGGTTTTAGTGGGTATGACTTTGTGATATTCGTTGTTAAGGGGTAGGGTGAGTGGATGTGTAACTAGATAAACGCTTCTGAACACTATCATCGGGTTCGAATCCCAGTGGGGCGGTCTAGTGGTAGAAGAAATATTGATATTATCTGGTTCCTTAGTTGTGATGTCGAGCTCTGGTGTTATTAACCCGGCTATGTTTAGAATAGGAGAGGTGGTGTGCTGGTTGCGGAGTATGTTTAGGTGGTACCCCAGACACTGTGGAAGTGATAGGTTCGAATCTCGGTACTTTGTCGTTGGTACGATTGCCAGTCATCAAGGTGTGGGTGTCTAGTTGATTATTGGGTTAGGGTCGCTTTGTCCAGCCTTGTCGCCGCGGCCACAAGTCCCACCGCTGATGAAAAACACAGGCAGCAGATTTCACCATTGTACCTACGAGTCACAAAATATAAGCTAACTTAAAAATCAGAATATGACCTCAACAGGTGTTGCCAAAAATCAATACTCATTTTCATAACGGCTAATCCATGGGATTATCGGCATCGTAATGACCAAGTCAGGTTAATAATATTTCTTATATCTCCGCCATTGCAAATAGTTCGCGATATTAATAAATGTTCATATAAAGGTTGGAAGGGGATTAAAAGATTAACACCTATTGTCGGGACATCCAATAAAAATCAATAACACTACCCTCTATTTTTCTCATAATTGCCGATTGGAGATTATGGGCTAGGTGTATGTGTCCTTATTTAGTTAAAACAGGTGGTATGAGTAGGAGATATCACAAACAGTATCAGCATGTGCCACTCTGATCTTACATATCAGTAGTTCGTTGTTCTTGTGACATTGAAAACGCTCGTGGTGTGAAGACGGATGGTGTACTATGTTATTGGGCGGTGTACATAGATTGACCAGTATGTGAAGTTTATACAGGTTACCCCTGTCAGCGCATCGTAGCTGTGTTGTGAATTGTCGCCTATTACATCCAGGTATAAAAATAACCAAAAATATTTCACAACAACTCAGACATGCCTCTATATAGCTGCACTGCGAACATGGCTAGGGTCTACTGTAGGATAGTATCGTGTATCTGTGTATACGGGTTTACCACTGCTTATAGATGTGTGCAGTATTATTGGAAAGCGGCTGTTATGTATACATTATCAAAGTATGTTGCCTTACAGAGCTGGTATAGTATCTATGTGTCTGCTACGTTGTATGTTTTATTCTGTTGCCCTGTAGTATTTGGAGGGAATTTCATGCGGCTGTCTAGTGAATTTTTAAAAAACGATGTCTCACTATCCACAATGCCACTGGCATTAGAGGCATTTCAACTTGTCTGCTCACTGACCTCGCTTCACAGTCATACAAAAGTTCAGGTTCTATGTAGCACTTAAACACTCTTTTTATTTCTCATTACAGTTGACAACTTTATATTAGTCAGTATGTTTTCCAACTTGCAAAAGGCAACCTTCATCACAGCGATTCTTGTTCTAATGTTTTAAAGCCACCTTCCATCAGACATTGTTGTCTTTCTTTGTATGCTCACGGCTACTGTTTCCCCATTTCAAGCTCCATATCTCTACTCGTATGCATTAGTGTGGTAGAAGTAAACCGATAACTCACAAGATAGACGTATATTATCACACTATATATGAACATGTGGGAAACGGCTACATCCGGGCAAAGAGGACGTTGTATCTGTCACATGCGTATGGGTACAGCCGAGACACGTGGTTAAGAGGGATACTACAGAAGAAAAAAAACGGTATTATGTTGGCGATCGAACCAGGGGACCTAATTCGTGATGACCACCATGTACGGGAGTGATTCTGCCCCCTCGTCAACAGGGCGTCGGAAGTGTAAAATGGTCTCCCTTCTCTAGCGTTTCTATATCCGAGGCGTCCTAAGGTCAACAAGTAACAGCAAAGAACACGAAACTACTACTACCAAGGCCTCTATATACCACAAGGCAGTTTCGAATATAGTATACACAACTATAATCAAGTCATCACAGTATTCAACTAACCCTTTCTCATAGACATAGAGGAGAGATGTGAGCACCGAGGCCAGTTGGGGGAGGTGTATCTTTTACTTAACATCTATCGGGCCATACACCGACGAGTGTTTAGCTATATTTATCACCTGTATAATATTACCCGTGAACACAAGCTTCCCTGGATCAATTTTAGGCTTCTCATATAACATGACATATCTCGTACCCGCTGTTCTGACCAGCAAAGTTATCGCTTCTCAGAGCAGACATTTACACTTTCATTAATTCTTCTGCCTGGCCAAAGGGGGTCTTTGCATCTTTCCGCAGAAACCTAGTTCCAATGCTAATATATGTTTTTCAATGTGTCGGCTCATTACCACATTTCACATCCTGACAAAAGTACAGGTTCTATGTTCCACTCCAACAGTCAAATAAGAAAAAATGTTAGCCAAATTATTAAAATGTTGGCCAAATATAGAAATATATCGACCAGACGTATAAAATATAGTAAAATTTGTTAGCCAAACTTATAAAACTCAGGGTCAAAATAAGAAATATCTCAACCAAGCGTATAAGAAATAGGAAAAAAAGGCTAGTCAAACTAATGAAAATGTTGGCCAAATACAGAAATATCTCGACCAACTTATAAAATGTAGGAAAAATTGTTAGCCAAACTGACAAAACTGTTAGCCAAAATAAGAAACGTCTCGGCCAACTTATAAAATGTAGGAAAAATTGTTAGCTAAAACTGACAAAAACAGTTGGTCAAAATAAGAAACGTCTCGACTAACATTATAAAAAGTAGGAAAAATTGTAACCAAATTAATTTAAAAAGGTGACCAAAATAGGAAATATCTCGACCAAACTTATAAAAAGTAGGAAAATTGTTCGTCAAATGTGACAAATATTGGGCAAGTAGGAAATCATGTTAGCCAAATAGGAAAAATATCGATCAAACTTATAGATGTATCGGCCAAACTTATAAAATGTATGAACATTTGTTAGCCAAAGGTGAAAAAACATTGACCAAGTAATGAAATATCTCATCCGAATTTATAACAAGTAAGAAAATATGCTAGTAAAAGCAAGAAATATCTCTACTGAAGTTATACAATAGGCGAAACGATGGACAAACTTATAAAGATGTCGACCGTTATAAGAAAATGTATTACCCAAATTAGGAAAAAATATTGACCAAGTTTTGAAATATCTCGACCAAACTTACAAAAAATAGGAAAATATGTCGACTAAAGTAGGAATATTTGTTAGCCAAAGATGAAAAATATTGGTCAAGTAAAGAAATATCGCATCCAAACTTTTAAAATGTAGGAAACTTTATTAACCAAATGTGAAAAATATTATCCAAGTAAAGACATGTTACAACTAATCTTATAAATATCTCAACCATACTTATGAAAAGGAGGAAAATGTGTTAACCTAATGGGGAAAATATTGGCCAAGTGAAGAAATATCTCATCCATTCTTATAAAACTTAGGAAAATGTGTTAACCTAATGAGAAAAATATCGCCCAATTGAAGAAAAAAGTTACACAAAACTTATAAAACTTAGGAAAATGTGTTAACCTAATGAGAAAAAATATCGACCAATTGAAGAAAAAAGTTACACAAAACTTATAAAACTTAGGGAAATGTGTTAACCTAAGGAGAAAATATCGCCCAAGTGAAGAAAAAAGTAACACAAAACTTATAAAACTTAGGAAAATGTGTTAACCTAATGAGAAAAATATCGCCCAATTGAAGAAAAAAGTTACACAAAACTTATAAAACTTAGGAAAATGTGTTAACCTAATGAGAAATATATTGACCAAGTAAAGAAAAAACGTACACCAAACTTCTGAAAAGTAAGCAAATTTGTTAACCAAAAGGGAAAAATATATGGGCTAAACTATGAAATATGTTGACCGAACTAAGAAAGTGTGTTAACCAAAGGGGGAAAAATGTTGGTCAAAACATGAAACATCTCGACCAAGCTTATAAGTATCTCGTGTAAACTTATAAAAAAAGTAGGAACAAATATTGCTTCTCTAGTTATGTCAAACGTGTCTTGAACTTTTATCTGAACAGACATTTCACAAGACATAATCATCAACGTCAACACTTTCCCTCTTTTACATTACCGAAAGTTTCAACTTATCAGTCCAGAGTATCCACTAAAGAAGCACTTATGCATACTAATCACCCAGCTCTTCACACTCTTGGTTTTTTTCTTTTCTTTTCTAACGCAAAGTGTCTCTGTCTTTCATAGATAGCTTCACAACTTTTCTATGTAGCACCACTAACAACGCCAAACCTTCGTTTCACATGAGCTCTAATGAAACAGTCATAACAACATTTAGGGCAATCTGTGGCTCCACCTGGGATAGTTTCAATATCATCTGAGTATTCGTCAGCAAAGATCCACTTCCCATGGCTGATATCTTCAACTTTCTATACCACAATGTCTGCTACACTAACCTTCCATTGGTCCATCTTTCAACAATACAAAGAGTGTTCTCGAAGTCTAGCTAACATAACATTGCTTACTTTGTCCACCTCTATCACACTTTGTCATTTCACAGCTGCAATAGCGGCAAGTCTGCAACCAACCAACAGTGTCTGTTATGAAGTCGACCTTTCTTAAAGCCACGTCTGCCTTACTGAACCCTTGAATACCCTCTACCACATCGTCTAACCGACTTTCAACATTTCATACCAAATAACATTAACATTCTCTTTGATTACAGAACAACTGATTTTCTGCTGACTAAGCAGATTTTCCAACCCCGTGGAGATAAATCATATGCCCCTAACCTACTAGGCGCTATTATAGACAACGAATATGGTCATCGACCAGCACCCCTAGGCATAACTTGAAAAAACAACAGAGCTTGGGTTATTGAGACGAATGAGATGCATTCCTTGGACTACCAGAAAGACATCAAACACAACAAACTCTTTCTTACTAACCCTAACCCTAAGTATACATCAACTAACCCTAACCCTAAACCTAAGTATACATCAACTAACCCTAACCCTAACTATACAACAAACTCTTTCTTAAGAGACATAGATACAAACCAAAGTTAGAAATGAAAAAGTTAAATTTATGTGATTACATTTTAATTAAAATTTAAAACTAATAAATCGCACTTTTATTGCGCGCTTCACTTAATATACAGATATAGGGTAAGTATAGGTATAAGTTAGGTATAGGACATATATCAAACTTACATCTTGCGCAATAAAAGTGCAGAAAATCAGTTGTTCTGTAATCAAAGAGAATGTTAATGTTATTTGGTATGAAATGTTGAAAGTCGGTTAGACGATGTGGTAGAGGGTATTCAAGGGTTCAGTAAGGCAGACGTGGCTTTAAGAAAGGTCGACTTCATAACAGACACTGTTGGTTGGTTGCAGACTTGCCGCTATTGCAGCTGTGAAATGACAAAGTGTGATAGAGGTGGACAAAGTAAGCAATGTTATGTTAGCTAGACTTCGAGAACACTCTTTGTATTGTTGAAAGATGGACCAATGGAAGGTTAGTGTAGCAGACATTGTGGTATAGAAAGTTGAAGATATCAGCCATGGGAAGTGGATCTTTGCTGACGAATACTCAGATGATATTGAAACTATCCCAGGTGGAGCCACAGATTGCCCTAAATGTTGTTATGACTGTTTCATTAGAGCTCATGTGAAACGAAGGTTTGGCGTTGTTAGTGGTGCTACATAGAAAAGTTGTGAAGCTATCTATGAAAGACAGAGACACTTTGCGTTAGAAAAGAAAAGAAAAAAACCAAGAGTGTGAAGAGCTGGGTGATTAGTATGCATAAGTGCTTCTTTAGTGGATACTCTGGACTGATAAGTTGAAACTTTCGGTAATGTAAAAGAGGGAAAGTGTTGACGTTGATGATTATGTCTTGTGAAATGTCTGTTCAGATAAAAGTTCAAGACACGTTTGACATAACTAGAGAAGCAATATTTGTTCCTACTTTTTTTATAAGTTTACACGAGATACTTATAAGCTTGGTCGAGATGTTTCATGTTTTGACCAACATTTTTCCCCCTTTGGTTAACACACTTTCTTAGTTCGGTCAACATATTTCATAGTTTAGCCCATATATTTTTCCCTTTTGGTTAACAAATTTGCTTACTTTTCAGAAGTTTGGTGTACGTTTTTTCTTTACTTGGTCAATATATTTCTCATTAGGTTAACACATTTTCCTAAGTTTTATAAGTTTTGTGTAACTTTTTTCTTCAATTGGGCGATATTTTTCTCATTAGGTTAACACATTTTCCTAAGTTTTATAAGTTTTGTGTTACTTTTTTCTTCACTTGGGCGATATTTTCTCCTTAGGTTAACACATTTCCCTAAGTTTTATAAGTTTTGTGTAACTTTTTTCTTCAATTGGTCGATATTTTTTCTCATTAGGTTAACACATTTTCCTAAGTTTTATAAGTTTTGTGTAACTTTTTTCTTCAATTGGGCGATATTTTTCTCATTAGGTTAACACATTTTCCTAAGTTTTATAAGAATGGATGAGATATTTCTTCACTTGGCCAATATTTTCCCCATTAGGTTAACACATTTTCCTCCTTTTCATAAGTATGGTTGAGATATTTATAAGATTAGTTGTAACATGTCTTTACTTGGATAATATTTTTCACATTTGGTTAATAAAGTTTCCTACATTTTAAAAGTTTGGATGCGATATTTCTTTACTTGACCAATATTTTTCATCTTTGGCTAACAAATATTCCTACTTTAGTCGACATATTTTCCTATTTTTTGTAAGTTTGGTCGAGATATTTCAAAACTTGGTCAATATTTTTTCCTAATTTGGGTAATACATTTTCTTATAACGGTCGACATCTTTATAAGTTTGTCCATCGTTTCGCCTATTGTATAACTTCAGTAGAGATATTTCTTGCTTTTACTAGCATATTTTCTTACTTGTTATAAATTCGGATGAGATATTTCATTACTTGGTCAATGTTTTTTCACCTTTGGCTAACAAATGTTCATACATTTTATAAGTTTGGCCGATACATCTATAAGTTTGATCGATATTTTTCCTATTTGGCTAACATGATTTCCTACTTGCCCAATATTTGTCACATTTGACGAACAATTTTCCTACTTTTTATAAGTTTGGTCGAGATATTTCCTATTTTGGTCACCTTTTTAAATTAATTTGGTTACAATTTTTCCTACTTTTTATAATGTTAGTCGAGACGTTTCTTATTTTGACCAACTGTTTTTGTCAGTTTTAGCTAACAATTTTTCCTACATTTTATAAGTTGGCCGAGACGTTTCTTATTTTGGCTAACAGTTTTGTCAGTTTGGCTAACAATTTTTCCTACATTTTATAAGTTGGTCGAGATATTTCTGTATTTGGCCAACATTTTCATTAGTTTGACTAGCCTTTTTTTCCTATTTCTTATACGCTTGGTTGAGATATTTCTTATTTTGACCCTGAGTTTTATAAGTTTGGCTAACAAATTTTACTATATTTTATACGTCTGGTCGATATATTTCTATATTTGGCCAACATTTTAATAATTTGGCTAACATTTTTTCTTATTTGACTGTTGGAGTGGAACATAGAACCTGTACTTTTGTCAGGATGTGAAATGTGGTAATGAGCCGACACATTGAAAAACATATATTAGCATTGGAACTAGGTTTCTGCGGAAAGATGCAAAGACCCCCTTTGGCCAGGCAGAAGAATTAATGAAAGTGTAAATGTCTGCTCTGAGAAGCGATAACTTTGCTGGTCAGAACAGCGGGTACGAGATATGTCATGTTATATGAGAAGCCTAAAATTGATCCAGGGAAGCTTGTGTTCACGGGTAATATTATACAGGTGATAAATATAGCTAAACACTCGTCGGTGTATGGCCCGATAGATGTTAAGTAAAAGATACACCTCCCCCAACTGGCCTCGGTGCTCACATCTCTCCTCTATGTCTATGAGAAAGGGTTAGTTGAATACTGTGATGACTTGATTATAGTTGTGTATACTATATTCGAAACTGCCTTGTGGTATATAGAGGCCTTGGTAGTAGTAGTTTCGTGTTCTTTGCTGTTACTTGTTGACCTTAGGACGCCTCGGATATAGAAACGCTAGAGAAGGGAGACCATTTTACACTTCCGACGCCCTGTTGACGAGGGGGCAGAATCACTCCCGTACATGGTGGTCATCACGAATTAGGTCCCCTGGTTCGATCGCCAACATAATACCGTTTTTTTTCTTCTGTAGTATCCCTCTTAACCACGTGTCTCGGCTGTACCCATACGCATGTGACAGATACAACGTCCTCTTTGCCCGGATGTAGCCGTTTCCCACATGTTCATATATAGTGTGATAATATACGTCTATCTTGTGAGTTATCGGTTTACTTCTACCACACTAATGCATACGAGTAGAGACATGGAGCTTGAAATGGGGAAACAGTAGCCGTGAGCATACAAAGAAAGACAACAATGTCTGATGGAAGGTGGCTTTAAAACATTAGAACAAGAATCGCTGTGATGAAGGTTGCCTTTTGCAAGTTGGAAAACATACTGACTAATATAAAGTTGTCAACTGTAATGAGAAATAAAAAGAGTGTTTAAGTGCTACATAGAACCTGAACTTTTGTATGACTGTGAAGCGAGGTCAGTGAGCAGACAAGTTGAAATGCCTCTAATGCCAGTGGCATTGTGGATAGTGAGACATCGTTTTTTAAAAATTCACTAGACAGCCGCATGAAATTCCCTCCAAATACTACAGGGCAACAGAATAAAACATACAACGTAGCAGACACATAGATACTATACCAGCTCTGTAAGGCAACATACTTTGATAATGTATACATAACAGCCGCTTTCCAATAATACTGCACACATCTATAAGCAGTGGTAAACCCGTATACACAGATACACGATACTATCCTACAGTAGACCCTAGCCATGTTCGCAGTGCAGCTATATAGAGGCATGTCTGAGTTGTTGTGAAATATTTTTGGTTATTTTTATACCTGGATGTAATAGGCGACAATTCACAACACAGCTACGATGCGCTGACAGGGGTAACCTGTATAAACTTCACATACTGGTCAATCTATGTACACCGCCCAATAACATAGTACACCATCCGTCTTCACACCACGAGCGTTTTCAATGTCACAAGAACAACGAACTACTGATATGTAAGATCAGAGTGGCACATGCTGATACTGTTTGTGATATCTCCTACTCATACCACCTGTTTTAACTAAATAAGGACACATACACCTAGCCCATAATCTCCAATCGGCAATTATGAGAAAAATAGAGGGTAGTGTTATTGATTTTTATTGGATGTCCCGACAATAGGTGTTAATCTTTTAATCCCCTTCCAACCTTTATATGAACATTTATTAATATCGCGAACTATTTGCAATGGCGGAGATATAAGAAATATTATTAACCTGACTTGGTCATTACGATGCCGATAATCCCATGGATTAGCCGTTATGAAAATGAGTATTGATTTTTGGCAACACCTGTTGAGGTCATATTCTGATTTTTAAGTTAGCTTATATTTTGTGACTCGTAGGTACAATGGTGAAATCTGCTGCCTGTGTTTTTCATCAGCGGTGGGACTTGTGGCCGCGGCGACAAGGCTGGACAAAGCGACCCTAACCCAATAATCAACTAGACACCCACACCTTGATGACTGGCAATCGTACCAACGACAAAGTACCGAGATTCGAACCTATCACTTCCACAGTGTCTGGGGTACCACCTAAACATACTCCGCAACCAGCACACCACCTCTCCTATTCTAAACATAGCCGGGTTAATAACACCAGAGCTCGACATCACAACTAAGGAACCAGATAATATCAATATTTCTTCTACCACTAGACCGCCCCACTGGGATTCGAACCCGATGATAGTGTTCAGAAGCGTTTATCTAGTTACACATCCACTCACCCTACCCCTTAACAACGAATATCACAAAGTCATACCCACTAAAACCATCGGCCATCTTTACACTTTCAAAGTTTTCATTTGAAGAGCTGTAACCGGTATGCTGATAGTATTTAAGTCCCAGCCACTATATATAATAGTAACCCCGTTATAACAAACAGTCGACCCCTTTACAATAGACATATAATGAAAATATCCTTGGTCTTCTGACGACCGACGCCGAAATTATGCGTTGAATGTGTCGATGGTATACCTCCATGCCTATATTTACCCACTTCTCCACTCGGTCACCCTGGCTCTTACCAAGGAACGGGCGTAATTATCCAACCAATCCGCCCCTCGCCCACCTCTTAACAAGGATCAGAAGCAGTTATTTAGCTATTTGTACACTCACCAACCCCTTGACAACGACCTGGAGCCTTTATCTAGCAACTCCTCTGTCTCTTAGCAAGGAACCGACGCATTTACTTAGCCACTTCGCCACTCGCCCATCCCTTTAAATTGTTCGGAAGCTGTTATATAGGTACATCACCACTCACCAACCCCTAAGCAACGAATACCACGAAGCCATACCCACTATAGCCGTTACTACCGGCAATCTTTACTGTTTTAAGGTTTTCATTTGAAGAGGTGTAATCTATATGATGATAGTTTTATAAGCCACTACGACCCACTACAACTCATATACACGCCATATTTACCTTTTTACTTATTACAATTTTCATATCACACATGGTGCGCCTCGAGGGTTCGAACCGTCTAGCCCCACCACCCACACTCGTCACTGACCGGCTTGTGGTCACTCAGAAATGACTGGCCATGTGGTTACTAAAAGACACTGACTGGGTTCAAACCGCACCCAAGCGACTGTCGCCCGTGCTCGCTCCTGCGACTGCCCCGCGCGCGCCTCTGATTGTCTTTTATTTTTATTTTTTTTTTTTTTTAAATTAGTTAAAATATTATACACACACTCAGTTATCTGCCCTTAGAAAAACATGTCTTTTATTAGAATTATCGACCCTTACATATGACCTAAATACCCTACCCTACCCAACCCGCTCTGGTCCCCAGCTGGATTGGGGGCAATCCAGCGAGTTCAATCCAGAAAGTATAATTAGGAGCACACAAAAAACCCTAACCCTAACCCCTAACCCTAACCCCTAACCCCTAACCCTAACCCCTAACCCCTAACCCTAACCCCTAACCCCTAACCCTAACCCCTAACCCCTAACCCCTAACCCCTAACCCCTAACCCCAATCCAGCTGGATTGGGGTCAATCCAGCACCACAATCCAGAAATAATAATCAGATACAACGTAACCTACTACTCACAACAGAGCGGGCATAGAAAAACATCTTGGAGCATTTGGAGACCAAGTTAATGAAAGAAATGATAACTGAAGTAGACTGACAGAGTTATGCAGCCAACACGACCTCTATATAACAAATACATTCTATAAACACAAAGACTCACAAATATACACCTGGTATAAATGGAACGATCTAGATACTAAAAGCCAAATTGATTTTATATTAACAAGAAATAACAGAAAGAGAAATATATTAGATGCAAGGGCAGTGCCCAACTTAGATATAAACACATACCACAAAGCAGTCGTTGCCACAATAAGAATCATCAGTAGAAGAGAGCAAAGACCACGAAAATAAATGCCATACGAATCAATAAACTTAAAAAAAACCTCAAAGAAGAGACTGTGAGGGAAAATTATGAGAAATAACTAACTGAAATCTTTGTAAAATTACCTGTAAAAAGAAAGACAGTGGAAGAAGAATGGGAGATGTTCAAATCAAGCATTTTAAATACTGCAAAAATAACACGTGGAACCTGGGGGAAAACGCAAAACACGGATAAAGAAAATAACAAGTTGGTGTAACGCAGAAGTAAAGAAAGCTGTAAAAGACAAAAAGAAAACATATAAAATGTGGTCGAAGAGCAAACAGGAATGCGAATACATATAATATAGAATAGCGAGAAGACATATGAATAGAATAGTAAAGAGGACACCTCCTTGTCCTAGGACACCATCTCTCCTACATGCTGGAACTCACGCTTCTATTTAGATTCTGCATCCCTCCTCACGTACCGGCTCCGTGGCCGAGGAGTTAGCAGCTTTCTCCGCTAACTCCGAATACTCTCGTCGCGTCACGTGACGAGAATTAGCAGTGGTTCGAATCGCAAAAGTGACTTATGAGAGTATGGAGCCGGTCGCTCAGAAAGTCGTGGCGTGCTGATGAGCGTAATCTAGCCTAGGAATCAACATACAGCTGAAAGATGCTGGTGTTGACCGCAATATCCTGAAACAGGATGGAAACGCGGGAAAAAAAAAAGGAAAAAAAAAAGAAAAAAAAAATCCCTCCTCACAGTGCACCATCTATCCAACCCTCATTATATGGGACAACTGGATGAATACAACACCTTGCGAGGTTATTCACGCCTCCTCTCAGTGCATATATCCTTGTTCATCGTCAGTGTTCCAACTACTTGCAATCGTGAAGCCAAATGACTCGCCCGAAGAAGAAGAAGAAGAAGAAGAAGAAGCAGAAGAAGAAGAAGAAGAAGAAGAAGAAGAATGAGGAGGAGGAGGATGAGGAGGAATAACAACAACAACAATAATAACAGCAACAACAATAGGCAGAAAAATAACAATAAAAAGTAGAAGAACAACAATAATAACAAGAGCAAGAAAAATAACAAGAAGAATACGAAGCACATAGAAGAAGACGATAAGCATCTTCAATTGAACATCCAGATGCCAGTTTTGATTCTACGCACACAACATGAAGAATTCAACACTGTCTGAACGATGTTCTGTACTCCAGCCGTGGAACCTGTGCTCCAGACGTGGACAATATTATCTCCCGTCTCATTGCTTTGTTGTTTGAGGTCGAAGCGTGAACGGGCTGGGAGGTCGTCACGTGATGTTGAGCTCCCATAAACCAGGAGGTCACGGAGAGCTAGCTACACATTTTAGAATAAACACACCGACAGTTTCAATTACATGTAGAGAAACTTGGGTCTCCCAGGGCTGGTTAAGTGGCTTTGTCAAAACCGATAAGAATTGCTGTTGTTTGACATTTTTTGTTTACAGTTTTTCCTCTGCTATCTTGGGATGTTAAGTTAGTTGCATGTCATTTTCAGGACGTCGCAATTTACCTCATAGTATATTAACTGTTTGTGGTTTTTCAGCCAAGTTTGCCATTCGGCGTCTATGACTTAGGGGTATTGAGCACAATTTCATAATCCCGACAACATGGGTTCTTCTTCTTCTTCTTCTTCTTCTGCGTTCATCCGGATTTTTTTTTCGGATGTGACTGCGTTGTGCCTGTTTACAGCAGAGCTGCGTTCTTGCGCCGTCAGTCCGACACATCCGATTTCTGCGGGCATTTGTTGACCGGGTTAACCTTCCCGGGGGTTTCTTAGGACGTTTGAATCTCACTGTTGTATTATCCCCCATCCTAGCTGGCCCATATAGAACAGCCAAAGACATCCTGGTCAACCCTCAAGGGAAGGCAGGGGCAGACCATGGGCATTCCCCGCCATCCAAGGAGGCTTCCATACTTGCAGAGCCATCACACAGCGCTCTGGTACTGGGTTCACCCAAGGAATCGTCACGACCTGCACATGGCTGCTTAGCCTCACTTCCGCATATTGGGCCTTCTGTTCACCATAGGCTGTTCCTCCGGAAACCAGAAGAATGCAGTCTGCAGATGACATCCACACAGTGAGCTTTCGATTAAGACTTTCCACATAATGAATTTGCTATCCAAGCAATATTCCATTTCCAGCCACTAGGACACTTTTTCCACCTTTTATGAAGCCCACACAGTGAGCTTTCGATTCGGACTTTTCACGTAATGGATTTGCTATCCAAGCAATATTCCATTTCGTGTCACTAGGACACTTTTTCCACCATTTACGAAGCCCACACAGTGAGCTTTTGATTCGGACTTTCCACGTAATGGATGTGCTATCCAAGCAATATTCCATTTAATGCCTCTGGGACGCTTTTGTAACCGACATACCTGTGGTATGAAGTGTGGCAGTCTAAATACATCTTCATGCACCTTTAGATGTCAACCTGAATGTAGTTAAAGTAAGCTGTAGTCAACTTGAGCTTGTTGATATCTCCATAGAGCTTGTCCTCAAATGAAGCAGGCGTGGGCCAAAATATCTTTCTCTTTTCTGCATATATTGGGCACTCCTGCAGCAAATGTTTAGCTGTCATTTTACCAGTACCACAATTACATTCATCGGTATCTCCTATCTTTAGTTTATTGAACAAGTGGTGTTTCAGCCTGTTATGTCTTGTGCGGAGTCTGAAGATTGCTACTTGTTCTCTTCGGTCGAGTTTGTAATTTGCATCATCCTTCTGGTGGCCTGGATGCTCTGATTCCCATTTGGTTCTATAAGTACTTTTTATAAACCTTTTTGCCTCATTATAGGTCATGTCTATGTCAGGCTGTGGTAATCGTCCACCCTCTTTTGCTAGTCTGTCAGCCTCTTCATTTCCAGGTATACTGCAATGTGATGGGATCCACTGTATTACAACTTTTTGGATTTCTGGCATAGACCATGGAGTGCTGCTCTTAGGTCAGCTAGTTCTGTGCTGTTTTTGCTCTTCAGTATTGAGACAGCTGACTTTGCATCTGTGAAGATAGCTATTTGCTTCTCTTTATTTTCCTCCATCAAGAGCATTTCTGCTGCAGTTTTCAAAGCCTCTACCTCAGCTTTGAAGTTACTTGAAAATTTTCCAGTTGCCACTGACTGTGTTTTTATCACTCCATTTTTTTAAATTAAGGAGAATTCCTCCTCCTCCATTTTTAATTGAATCTTTGGCTGATCCATCTGTATATGCATGGGTCCAATTGCCGCTTGGGTAATGTTCTTTTATATAGTTGAGGGTTATTTTTCTTCTTTCGGTTTCATTCTGAGTGTTCTTTTTCTCAATACCAGGAATGTTTTCTATCATCTCAGGCACTTGCTGCTGTCTCCAAGCTGGGAAGTTGTGTGCATTGTAAATGGGCTTGACTGTTGATATGTTAAGTATGGGATCTGCCCTAATCTTTCGTTTTGCAGTTTCTACAAAGTTGCTACGCTTCATTCTTCCTTTTCCAAAACCATTAAACCTGTTATACATAAGGGTGGTCTGTCAATCTTCTAAATTTTTCTGCTTGTTGCTGGGCTCTGCTATCTCTTCTATCCTGCATTGGTTGTAAACAAGTGATCTTTTCTAGTTCATTAATAGGCGTTGTCTTCAGGCTTCCAGTTATAATTCGCATTCCTTGGTTTTGGACTACTTATTTTGTTAAAGTTTGACTTAGCTGCTGTTGCCCAAGCTGCAATGCCATATTCCAGTACTGGCCTCACCCGTCCAGTATATAACTTCTTGAGAACTTTCTCATCTGCTCCCCACGACGTACCAGCAAGCTTTTTCATGATTGCGATTCTCTGCCTTGCTCTTGTTCGATTTTTCTCAACCTATGTCTTCCATGTCAGGCGACGATCAAACGTGACTCCTAGATAGTTTGGATTTTCTTCATGGCGCAATATTTTTCCATTCAATACCAGCTTAGGATGCTGAGTTTTATTTGAGAGGGAGAACACTGTGCATGTTGTTTTCTCCTCACTTATCTTCACTAGCCATGATTTTGACCAGTCCTCTAGCGCTAATAAGGCTTGCTGTATTCTGCTGTTAGCTGTACTAATATATTCTTCAGATGTCCATATGGCTAGGTCATCTGCAAAGGAGGATGTGTGTACTCTGGCTGGAAAATGTTCCGTGATGTCATTTATATATGCTAGGAATAATGTTGGTGAAAGAACTCCTCCTTGGGGGACACCTTGCTCCAACAGCATCATTTTGCTTGTTTGTCCTTGTACTTTTGTCCTGGCAGTTCTGTTCTCAAGGTAGTGGCTGATCCATTTATACATTTTTCCACAAACATGCATTTTTTGCAGTTTTACTTTCAGTCCTTCCTTCCATACTTTATCAAATGCTTTTTCTAAATCTATCCAGACTGCTAGTGTGTGCTTTTTCTCTTGGAAGGCATCCTCTATTTCCTGAGCTATATAGGTTATGTGATCTTCAGTGGATCTGTACTTTCTGAATCCTGCTTGGTGTGGTGTTAAGAGTTTGTTTTCTTCCAGATGCCATGTTAGCCTGCCATTGATAATGCGTTCCATTAATTTTCCTACACAGCTAAGTAGACTGATAGGTTGATAGCCATTTGTTTCTGCCAGGTCTTTTCCTTTCTTTGGGACTGGTATTAGTATAGCTTCCTTCCATGCCTGTGGGACTATTCCTCTCTTCCAGCTGTTATTTAGGACTGCTAGTAGTTTCTTCTTTGTATCGGTGCCTAGTCCTATTAGCATTTCATTTGTGATTCCACCCTTTCCTGGTAATTTCTTCTTTTTTTAGGGTATTCATTGCCTGTTCCATTTCTTCCATTGTTAGATTTGCCATCATATATTCTGCTGCTGTCTCTGTATTTCTATGATGTATCTGTTTGTCTTTGATTGCTCTCTTCGGTTCGGTTGTAATATCAATGTGGTTTGCATTTGCATAGTGTTCCATTAGTGCATTTGCAGCCTTTTTTTCCTGTAAGCAAGGCATTTCCTTGTTTAATTGTTATTTGTTTGTTTCTAGGTCCTTCATTGTTCATGGCTTTCACTAGTTTCCATAGTTTGTTTCCATCCCTGTCAAAATTCAGGTTTTCTGTTTTTTCCCTCCAACAATCTCTTGTTGTTTGATTTACTGTTCTTTTATATTTTGCTGAGATGGCTTTGAGAGAGATGTTCGCTTCAATTGTTTGTTCTCTCTCTCTGCTGTCTTCCTGGCATCTTCAACTTTATCCTCCAAACTTTGTAGTTCTTCAGTCCAGTATGGTTTATAATTTTTCCTCGCTCCTCTTGGAATGGACTCAGTGGCTGCCTGTATTATCGCTCTGTTTAGACTTTCCACCATTTGCTTTATGTTGCCATATCGTGTATTTATGTTTTCACAATATTTGTCTGTTAGTATGGCAAATCTGTCCCAATCTGCTCGTTTGTAATTCCAGCGGGGCAAGGGCTTTTGCTCCTGTGGAACATACTCCATATTCATTACAAGCTTGATTGGTCTGTGGTCACTACCTGTTAATTGGTCCAGCACATGGCGATCGATTTTGTGGAGGATGTCTCCTGTGCAGAAAGCTAAGTTTGGAGTAGAAGTGGTAAGCCATCTTCTGGAGTAGAAGCTCGGTGTGTCATCCGCTTTGTTGAGTAGATGGAGATTTGAGTCTATTTCCCAGTCCTCCAATTCATCTCCTCTTTTGTCAGTATCTGGGTATCCCCATCTTTCTGAACGGCTATTAAAGTCTCCGACAATAATGCAGTTTGTGTCAGTTATTTTCATGTTTGAGAGTGTAAGGTCCTTATCTGCTGGGCTATACAGATTGTAGATTCTTATTTTCACGTCCTTTATCATTATATCAACACCTATAATTTCCGTTTGGTTGTCAGAGGTCACAGATACTTCGCTGCAAGGTATTGTATTTCGTGTAAGTATTAGAACTCCTCCTTTGTGTCCTTCGCGGTCGAAACGTGTGGCCTGATATCCTCTGACTGAGAATTTGTGATTGGCGTTGAGGTGTGTCTCTTGAATGCATGCCACATCTATTCTATCTTTATGAAGACGCTGTGTTAGGGAGTCTTTCTTCTTGTAAACTCCTTCGGCATTCCACTGTAGCATGTTGAGTGTCCGGGGTATTTGGTCAATAGCTCTTAACCTACTCCTCTGTGCCTTGACTCCACAACACAGGGGAAGGTGACCACCAGTATTCATGGGTGGACCCCCTCGAGGCAGGGGGCCCGGCACTATCGCCGCCTGATGGGACTTCACGGGATTAGCACCATAACGATTAATTTTGATTTGTGACATCATGAATTAAGTTACGTTGCACTGCTTTGTCAAACCTGTGGCTCAGTACATCTGATTTCGACAAGCATTTACTCGGGATGCTTTCCCTAGCCTTTGACTGACCCCAGTCTACCTACAAGGCAGCAGGTTTGTGTGTCTCTTCGTCTGGTCCCTCTCCCTTGACCTGTCCGACATTGGTGGCCCTACCAGTAGCTGTGCTACCGTCGGCATAGCTCTTGGGGTCATTGGGACGCGCAAGCCCCTCTACCTTGTCACGGTGGACACACAGCAGAGGGGCAACATGGGTTCGAAGTCAGCTGCATACGATTCGGAAGCTTACCACTTTGCGTTGGTTTTCGTAATGGTATGAGCGTCAGTTGTCCAGAGACAATCTACTATCGAATCGCCCTTGGTTGATTTCGAGGTTGGAATTTTGGGATTGCGAAATTGAGTTCACTATACCAAAGTCATGAACAGACAGAAAAACCAAAAGCGAAGTCCTATAATAAACAAATGAAAACCGTAAACTGATTAGAGAAATTAGACGTAGACAGTCAAAATTATTTGGACACGTTATGAAAAGAAATAAATTGGAGAACTTTGTGACAACTGGCAAGATCGAGGGGAAGAGAACAAGGGTTCAGCAGAGAAGTAAGTACCTGGATGGCTCGGCCACGTGGTATGGTCGAGACAAGAACACGGAGCTGATCCACGACTCTGGTGATCGTGTGAGAAGGCGAAACATGACCGCCCACGCTTATCGGCATAGTGCATGATGATGATCTATTTTTACGAGCCTGGGTCGACCCCAGAGACGTACGAGTCGGAAGATGAACCCTGTCTCTGCTAAGGCTTGAACCCGGTCCAATGACTTGGCTGGCAAGAACACAAACCACTATGCCACCGCGTCTCATTCTTCTGTTATGTCACCAAAAATTGCATTTGCCTTTCTCTTGATGGTCAGACTGCGAGAACAGCAAATCAAAAGAGGGGTGGCCAAACAAGAACACTACGCAGGAAGCCAAAGAAGATTGATAAACCAACACAGAACTGGCGTCGTTAGCCGCTACACGCTGCGGGATTTGCTGAGGAGATGATCCGAGCACTTATGGACTGAATGGTTCGATGTGCAATGAGGATGATCTGTCGACTAACTAACTATGTTGATGAGTAATCTAGTAGGGACTGAAGCTGCCAATAATTTGTTATTGCGACTGATTTCGAACCTTCCACCCATTGTTGTTGTTGTTGTTGTTGTTGTTGTTGTTGTTGTTGTTGTTGTTGTTGTTGTATTTGCGCTCGCTCGCTATGAACGTAAGCGTAGTTCACACACTACTTCTAGTTGCACTGGACTGAATTTTGCGTGTGGATTCGCTTTCTCTATTACTAGTGTCCCTCGCCGTCAGGCGAGCACACTCCGACCTCAGAGGTACTTGTAATTCATGTCCCCAAGCCAAGGACGAGAAGTCAACGTTTTAGTCCAACTGTCCTGTGTAGGGGTTGAACCCCTTAACTCGTAATCAGCACACCTAATGTATAACAAGGCGCGTTATCTTTTCGGCCATGCTGGCCCCCTTCCATCCAGTATAATAATTATTAAACTATGAGCCTCACTATCCTCTAAATCACAGCGGTGGTTAACTGATAAATTGCCAAAGGATGATAAATCGTTTTATTCAAACTTCACGTAACTGCCATGGGCTTATAAATCAAACTATAGTTACAATATCAATACAGTAGTTTTCCCTAAGCAACCACCTTTAATTTGATATGTATAATATAACATACCTAATACCATATTGCCGGTCTCTCTGGCTGTGGGGTTACAACACTTTCTCTCTGTAATCCCGTTTATCACGCAGAGTCTCGCAGCGGAGCGAGAACTGAGGTGGTTCGACCCCCGCTCGTGACTTGCGGATACTGAGCCGGCCGCTCAGAAAGCAATGGCAAACTACTGAGCGTAATCTTGCCAAGAGATCAACAGACAGCTGAAAGATGCTGCTGTTGACAGCTAAGTCCTGTAAAAGGATACGCAAAAAAAACTTTAAACTTTAATACCATATTAACAACTTTTAAGCGAGGATGTGGTGGATGATCTCCAGATGGGTGTATCGGACGCGGGACATCTTGCTTATGATCGAGAGGATTTCCGGAAGGTTGTTATGGGAACGAGGTTCTGCAAAGGACATGCTACTGAATGAATGAATGAATGAATGAATGAAGCCATGACTGTGACACGCCCCTACTTCCCATTTTTCGTCATTTATTTTTCGTTTGGTCGAAACCTACTTTTTGTTTCGCGCTGAATCTGTTTATTTGCTAGTAGCAACAGCAGTGAAAATGACAATCTACCTTTACATCGAATACTACTCGGGACTTAGGTACCACCCCTCCCCTCCCTCCTCCCCACAACACACACATAAAACCATAGTTTGCAGTCTGTATAAATGTGTAATCTGTTGATTCGGGGATTTCCCACATTCTCTTTGTTGTAGTCGTCCAGACACGTGCAGCATTTGGCCTAGTTCTGACACACGTGACCTATTTTATTCTCAAGTTGCAGGCGGGACAAGACAAGGAACGAACGAAAAAGCGAACAAATGAACTTTATTTTCAAAGAGTCACAAACTGGGCACTCAGGCCCGTCTTACATTCGGCCCTTCCAACCACTCATCTCTCGTAGAGCAGTTAGTTATCTAATGTGCATGCTACATTCACATAGAAAATGAAAAGCATTGTTAAAATAATGCTGTGAACATAAACAATGCATTGTACCATGTTATGAGACAACCAGGCAGGTAGACAGGTAGACCGACACACACATACACACACATGTATTCACACACGCCAAGCACATACATTTGAATAACGAAGACACAAACTATACATTGCACGATATACTGCCTGGCATATTTCGATGCATCTCGTCAGTTACATACTGCAGAAATCACACAACATAAACTAAAGTGATTAGATAAATCCTTCAAGCTGAAATATACACATATTCACACCTTAATTTCAATTGTCTACCACGGTAATTTTAAACTATCATGTCATTTTGTTTGTACAAGACTAGCTTCTTTCGATTAAAGGCGATTGCTTCGGCGATCTTTAACAAGCAACGATTGTGTGTGTTAAACAACATGCGAAACGCATTGTCCCTATCAATCTCATGACCGGTTTCCAAAATGTGCCATCTTATTGATGACGTAAGAAGTTTGTGGTGTGTCGACTTGGCCAGGTTCCCAGCGTCTTTGTTTATTATTCTGTCAGTCCAGTTGGGTATGTGTTTGATCACCTTGTTGTTTAACTGCCTCTCTGTTCTGCCGATGTAGGTAGACTGGCACATGCATGTAAATTGATAAATACAATTGGGTTTGGCGTACAAGAGGGATATGTTCTTTTACTGCTGGGGTGGGAATATGTGTGGTTCTATTTCTAATAACTGGAGTTGCAGCATATAATGTTTGGCCGACTGCTGTAGTGAGCCGGTTCTGTAGACGTCGCATGACGTCATCCCCTCGACAAGTTAGCTGGATAAATACCTTGAGTTTGGGGACTGATGTTTCGTCGGGTTTTGGTTTCGGCTTTTGGCAGTGGCGCTTTATAACTCCGGTGGAGTACCCTGCAGGTGTAAGACTGGACTTGAACATGGCCGCCAGTGTAAGGTACAGTGGAGACCATCTCACCGTGGAGTACCTGGAAACGAGAGAGCTGACCGATTAGCTAGAGAACGAGAAAAGAAGAACAGCCTGATGTACCCGTTACATACCACCAAAAGAAAAGAATGATCAAATCAGTCAGAAGGCCACCAAACCCTGCTCAAGATGACTACCACGTTGTGGATAGACCAGAACAAGTCATTATTCTGCGCCTCAGAGCAGAACACAATAGATTGCACAACCACATTTATACAAAATTCAAGATTGGTGAATCAGCCATGTGCACATGTGGATTGGTGAGTAGTATTATATGATGCCTACACCCCCCCCCCCCCTGGAGAAGGAGCTAAAGGAGCGCTCCTGAAGGAGCGAAAAGGAGCCTGAAGGAGCGGGTCGTGAAGGAGCGCGAAGGTGTCTGAAGGAGCGGGTCATGTCCGCTCCTTCTGTGGTGTGATATTGACTCCTTCTAACACCTGCCTAGTTGTGTCTTTGGCTTGTTAAGCTCGGTATTTTTGGCGGGTGAAATTTTTTAAAAAAGAAAAAAGTCTGATCTAATGGGTGATAGGTCTCATCATGTGTGTATGTGGCCAGGGTGGAGTGGAAGGAGCCGGCGTAAATAGTAAGCGCAAAGAAGGTGGTGCTGTCCCCCATGTAGTTGTCACCTGACCGATCAGCACCCGAGTGACCACGAGTCCGGTCATCGGTGTAACGAGTAGTGGGGTATCTACTGGTGCTAACAACGGACAACCGACTGTGTCCTTAAAATGTCAAAACTTAAAAAAACACACACAGATGTACAGGCACAATATGGAACAAAAAATCAATACACATCTTCATAACGGCTAATCCAGTGGCTTATCGTCGTCGCAATGAACTAGGTGGGTTATTAATGTTAATGATATATCCGCCATGGCAAATAGATCGTGATATTAATAAAAAGCCATATAAACGTCGATAAAAGCTTAACACCTATTGTCGGGCACCCAATAAAAATCAATAGCACTACTTTCATTTCTTCTCATAATTGCTGGCAGGAGCTTATAGGATTAACCAGCATTGCAGTGCGCGGCGCAATAAGGTATCAGCTGGTGTAGGCCACATCAGCACAACCCACTATAAATACTGGGAATAATCGCTATACAAGCTACATTCGCCCAGGCCGCTGAAGAAGATACATTGGAGGAAAACCAGACGTGGACCATAGTGCACTAGGTGAGTATAATGTCTCGCTGGTAAAACATATGCTCGTGTGTGTGAGCATGTGTGTCTGTTTATACGTCTCTCTCTCTCTCTCTCTCTCTCTCTCTCTCTCTCTCTCTCTCTCTCTCTGTCTGTCTGTCTGTCTGTATATCTAAATGTCTATATGTATGTAGATATAGCTTAAGGTATGTGAATGTGTATGTATATACGTACGTGTGTGTATATTGTCTGTGTGTGTGTGTGCGTGTGTGTGTGTGTCTGTCTGTCTGTCTGTAGATACGTATGCGTGTGTGTATGTCTGTATGTATGGGTGTATATTATATATGTATGTGAATGTATATTGTCTATATTTCTGTGTGTGTGTGTGTGTGTGTGTGTGTGTGTGTGTGTGTGTGTGTTTCTTGATGGAGCTGAATAGTAATGTGTTGTGCCTTGTTTCCACAGATCGCCTTATATCTAAACTATCAAAGGACCACCACCAGCTAGACAATCTTGTGGACAACCAGCATAGCCTTGTTTCTAATCTAGGGCAGGAACACCACCCGTGAGGTGATACTAGAAGCAGGTATTATGTATGTGTGGAGCATAGGTGTGTATGTATGTATGTATGTCTGTATATATGTGTATGTGTATGTATGTCTGTATGTATGTCTGTATATACGTATATATGTATGTGTGTGCTTGCGTATAAGTATGTCTGTGTATAAGTATATGAATGTTTACTTTTGTTTGTGTGTGTGTGTGTATATATATATATATATATATATATATATATATATGTGTGTGTGTGTGTGTGTGTGTGTGTGTGTGTGTGTGTACACGTATGTGTGAATACCGGTACCTCTGATAGTAATAAGCAAAGAGTAATAATAGTTCAGTCTAGTGATATGAAGACAACAAAGGACCCTCTCTCTTTCTTAGAGACACTGATGGTTGGTGTCACTTCTGTACTAATTGGAAGTTTATCTTTCTACGCATGTTCGGTCTATTTACCCAACTGTCGGTTAATTTCACTCAAACATAGCATGTCTTCGTTCATATTCACTGTTAACAAAACTTGATCCACCCCGCCTAAGTTCTTCAATATTGACATCATCAAATATAATGTCTAGACGATGTTTCAACCTATATTGAATGTGTCTTTTTCAATTTAGAAAACATGATTCATGTCATATTGACTATAAATATTAACCTTACACATGTCACTGTGGTCATGGAGTGTCATGAATAAAAGTATATATCTCTCACACACATGATGCTATCATTCAGTAGATCATTTAAATATGAAAATAACAAAATATTGCTGGTCACTAAATGTTTTGTGTTTGATGGTTTTCACAGGTGTACGTAGTCAAGGCGGTGCAAGAGAAAAGAAACACGTATCCTTGTGTGCAAAACAAAATCTGATATTATCACACTGGTACCAGTTTTTACCGTATTATCAACCAGAAGCATGTCGACCCCTCAGAAAGAAAGCCACCCGTGTGTCACATGTGGGAAAAAATTCACAGAAAAGCGCAATCTGCTTCGGCATCAACACACAGTTCATGGCAGTATTGAACAAAGACACTCATGTCCTATATGCGGCAAACCATTCAGTAGAAAGGACAACATACCAAAACACATACGCACATACCACACAACACCCATGGACACAACACATGGTACACACACTGGCACAAAGCAGACAACACCTATGGACACCACAACCGCATCATCATCATCATCACGCAAAAGACCAGCCACAACACAGACACGCAATTCTAAAAAACAGAAACACGACACAAATATTCTAGAACAATTAGTAGCCGACGAAGCTGCTATATTAGAAGCCGAAGAATTATATTCATTACACACACTTCCACCAGCCCTACAACAGACATACAGGGACAACTGGGAAGCCATCAAAACACACCACAAAATCAACAAACACCTGTCTGTCTACACCTTCTTTATTAGTCCACAGACAACGCACCCTATCAACTGGACCTCTACCTTGAACAAAGTCTTCAACACTCAAACTAGTCGCTTTAAGATAAACCTTAGCCACCACTCAGTCCTAAGACATCGAGAGACACAAGACTTTCACTTCTTCCATGCTTCTTCAAACAATGCCTCTGTACTAGCTCTCCCACACGTAATAAACAACAGACAGGACTTTGACACTTTTATCAACACCGTACACGAACACGATGTTCTTACTTACGCTACACAACAACGCCCAAACACAAAGTACACAATAGAAACAGTAGCGGCCACCTCATTTTACATCTTCCATATCCCCGAATTCCCCATAGGTTGCTGTCTATCTGACATTCCCACACACATCACACAAAATAAATCCATTAACACACTGCAACGCGATGTCAAATACTCTAAACCATACACAGACAATTTTTGTTTTTTTAGAGCCCTGGCGTTATTTAGAGGTGCGAAAATTAGCGCTCTTAGGACACGCACACGGGATTTAACTGAACAGTGGCGAACACATCAAAGTATAGCTTCAATTGTTAATTTTCCCGGGGTCAAATTAATTGACATCCCAAATTTAGAACAATGTTTTGGTCTTAATATAGATATATTTGAGTTCAATGAGACCCAGGCCCTGGTCCCCAAACTTAGAGGTAGTGGGAAACATGAGGATACATTACAACTATTATTGTTTAAACATCATTTCATGTATATTAAGGATATTAATAAGGTTGCTCGGTCCATTGCCTGTGATAAATGTGGGAAGTTATGGAATGGGTTGTGGAAGATGGAAAGACACCGTAACACCTGTAATGGGGGTGAGACAAAAGAATGGTATAAAGGCGGGGTCTATAATCCACCGCAGACCATATGCGAAATACTGTCAGAGCACGGGCTTCCAGTAGATCCTAACTATGTATACCCATTCAGGGCCACATTTGACTACGAATGTTACTTTGACAGTAAGTCTCTGCCCGGGGAAACCAAATCGACGAAATTCTTAACAAAACACATCCCACTTAGTTGTTCAGTAGCTTCCAATGTCCCCGGGCTGGATTCGCCTGTATGCTTTATCACATCAGGTGACCCCCAGCAGTTAGTCGACCGAATGCTTGAGTATCTGACTCAAGTCGCTGAAACAGCGTATTCGGAACTACGGGTGTCTTTTGACAAGGTATATAAAAAATTAGAGGAACGACAGGAAACCAAGTTAATTGATAGGTTTGATGCTTATCTAAAAGCATTACCGGTCATTGGATTCAACTCGGGGAAATATGATCTTAATATAATTAAACCATATTTAATTGCTTACTGTGCTAAAAAGGTCCCTCTAAAATTTGTAGTGAAGAGAAACAATAACTTTATGTGTATCGCCACTGAACAGCTAAAATTCTTAGATATTAGCAATTATTTAGCGCCAGGGTTCAGCTATGCCATATACTTAGCCGCATACAAGGTCCCCGAGACAAAAGGTCATTTTTGTTACGAATACATCACACACTTAGATAAGTTAAAAGAAACAAAGTTACCCCCACACGCAGCATTTTTCTCGAACCTTAAAAACACTAACATTACAGTCGAAGAGTACCGGGAGTGTCAGAAGGTCTGGGGCGAGTACCAGATGACCACTTTGGCAGATTTTCTAATCTGGTACAACAACAAAGATGTAGGTCCCTTTCTTAACGCACTACAAAAACAGGTTACGTTTTATGGTGAGTTAGGGGTAGACATGTTTAAGGATGCCATTTCTGTCCCCGGGGTCACTTTAAAGTATTTGTTTAGGACTCTCCCCAAAGACGTCTCCTTTTCCTTATGTGGTAATCGGCAGAAAGAAGTTCATGACACCATTAGAAACAATATTGTAGGGGGTCCCTCAATAATCTTTCATAGGCACCACGAAGCAGACATAACACACATTAGAGGTAGACAGGATAAACCAGTACAGAGTGTAAAAGGCTATGACGCTAATGCTCTTTCCTGTGGGCTATTATGCAAAAAATGCCCACAGATTTCCCGACGATTAGAAAAGCAGACAAGGGGTTTAGAGCACCAAAGCTTAACAGGTTTGCACGACAGAGTAGGGAATGGTTAGCATGGGTACAACACACAAAGCAGATAGAGTTGAAAACACAGTTTAGTGGGGGTGAAATGGCGCTGGGTAATAGGCATATTAGAGTAGATGGTTGGGATAAGAAGAATACGACAGCTTACCAATTCCATGGGTGTTTATTTCACGGACACCCCGACTGCCCCTTGACCAAGAATAGAGACGTTAACCCCATAAACAACAAAAAATTGACAGACTTATTTGCCAAGACACAACAGATACATGACTATCTAGTTAAAGAAGCTAAGGTTAGTGTAGAAGAAATGTGGGAGTGTGAATGGCAAACGCGAAAAAAGACTGACAGCGACCTACAACATTTCATGAAGACGAACTTCCCCACCACCAGACCCTGGTTTCAACGTTTCCCCATAACCCCAGAGAAGATTCTCGAGGCTGTAAAAGCCGAGACACTCTTTGGGTTAGTCGAGTGTGATATCGAGGTGCCAGCTGACCTTAAAGACCATTTCTCAGAGATGACACCCATCTTCAAGAACATTGAGGTGGGTAGAGAACATATAGGTGACTTTATGCGTCAGTACGCCGAGTCACATAAATTGTTGACAAGTGCCAGACGGACACTTATAGGTAGCTATAGCGGGGAAAAAATCTTGTTGGCCACACCATTATTAAAATGGTACCTGGGACATGGTCTAGTGGTCACAAACATATACCAAATTATTGAGTATACGCCTGTTAGCTGCTTCCAAGTGTTTGGGGATAAGGTGTCTGATGCCAGACGCGAAGGTGACAGTGTTGATGGTCCGACCATTAAGGCCGAGACAATGAAGTTGTTGGGTAATGCCGCTTATGGTAAAACCCTAACCAACAAGGCCAAACATGCAGCCGTATCGTACTGTAAGGGTGCTGATACGAAAAAGTTAGTGAACAATCCCCTGTTCAAAAAAATGACACAACTGACCGACGACCTTTTTGAGGTTGAATGTTATAAAAAGAGGACAGTGTGGGATCTCCCTTTACAGATAGGATTTTTCGTTTACCAGTATGCCAAATTGAGAATGTTAGAATTTTATTATGATTTCATAGACATATTTATTGATAGGGCAGATTTTCAGTTATGTGAAATGGACACGGATAGTTTATATTTAGCACTTAGCACACCCACACTAGTAGAAGCAGTTAGACCACACCTACGAGAAGAATACGATAAGGTCTATAATTCTTGGTTCCCGTCTGAGACATGCCCCAAACATACAGTTAATGATGAGATATGTCAGGCCTGTAAGGATGTTAGAGCCTATCAAAGGAGAACCCCAGGTTTATTTAAATTAGAATATGAGGGGACTGGAATGGTGTCCTTATGCAGCAAGAGATATCACTGTTTTGGAGACTACAATAAAACCAGTACAAAAGGGCTCACCAAACAACACAACACCCACCTAGACAAACAGACATTTTTAGATGTACTCGACACACAGACAGCGACTGGGGAACAAATGTAGGTTTCAAAATACAAAACTCTGCCATCTATACATACACACAACACAGAAACTCTCTATCATATCTCTACATTAAACGAGAAGTACACGCAGACAATGTCACCACTTCACCACTCAACATTTAACTCGACAACACTACACTAGCGAAACAAGGGCCAGTTACTTATATTTCATATGGATAATAATTTTGTACCTGTAATTCATACTTTTATATGGAAAATAATCGTGTACATATATTTCATGTTTTTATACGCATGTTTTCTACTTTTATATACGAATCACTTTTTTAATAATGTATACCACCACTAAATAATGTGTGTATGGATTAATAATTGAAATGACTCCAGTTTTTACCTTGCCACATTGTTAATAAAATATTTGAAATTGACCAGCCATGTGTGCTTGTGTCACTGAACTATGCAACCAATGTGCGTGTGGTGTAATACACAGAATGAAATATTTTTGCCACCAGCATTAGAGGGAAATGTGTGCGTGTGATAACACAATATTGAACTGTACCCAGTAAGCGGGTGGTAATACAACTTTAAACTGCATTTTGTATCCATCTTTTATATGGAAATGTATTAATAAAAAAGTGTTTGAATACTGCTTGCCATTTACATGAGTACCCTATCGAAGGTTAATAAATAATTTATTACATTGATGACTTTGTTGATTTTTTTTAGTGAAGAGTTGTTATCGTGTTTCATTGTTATGTTTCTGATTTTCATGTCGGTTATATATTGTTTTCGTTGGTGTCTTGTAGTCGTCTTCGATGTCTTCGTGTCTCTGTGGTGTATGTTGTCTTGCATTCATCTTCGTTGATCTGTTATCGTTCTTGTGCAGTTGTCTTCATGGTTGTCGTGGCTGCTGATTTGTACTTAAATATTGGCTGTGGAACAATTGATACACACAAACAGACAATAAAAAACGAGACTTGCACACAGTGGAACGCCAGTACACATTGGAACAGAAAGACAAGAATAAATACACGAACACACAGTGGTATAGCGAGACAGTATCACATACACAAGTACAATACATAAAAAGTACACATACACAAATATTTGCCAACGAGCCAAGTACACCAGAAGAATGTCAAAATGACAAATGTTTACAAAAATGGTACAAAACAAATAACAAAGACAAAGATTTTCTTTTTTTTTTTTTTTGGTTTTAATTTTCATAGATGGATAGCTATACACGTTGTCTCTTCTTTCTTGGATCACCCAGTGGTATACAGTTGTCTGAGTAGTCATAGGCTGCTGGTCTCCGGGCTGGTGGGCTCTGATCACACATCTGAGTGTATGTTGGTTGACTATCAAACATCTGGCTGTTGTCGGCTTCATCAAACACCTGGTTGTCTTCGGCTTCATCACCGGCCTGGTAACTGGGTTGATTATTGTAGGCCTGATATGTGTTGGTGACTTGGCTGTCTTGGTAGGGTTGAAAAGTGTTAGGGACTGGCTTGGCTTGAACATTCTTAGTGACTGGCTTGACTTGATTAGTAACGGGCTTGGTTTGAACACCGTTAGCACCTTGAATGGATGAGAGTCTATCAAAATCAGCTAGAATCCCACTTTGCATCGCTATCAATTGTTCGTATTCTTGGCGAGTAAGTGTCAGACCCATCTTGGTCGGGTATTTTTTATCAGACTCACCAAAGAAGCGGCGTATGTGCAACGTAGTCGTACCTCTGAAGGATGAGACAAAGACTGCCTTGACGCCATCCCCCACGGGTCGAACTGTTTCACCGCCACGAGTCATATAGACGGAGTTAGCTGGTACAGTCTTGAGTTCTGTAGTCATCTTCGGTTCACGGTGTGTGACTGGTCTCAACCACGGGTTTATATACCAGTCGTTTAGCCACGTATAAACCGGTTTCAACGAGTCATAGCCAGAAGCATTCGACCTACATTAAGGTTTGTGGTAACAGGTGGTTAACCTTTATGAAAAGATGACTAATCGACCCACAATCCGGTCATTGACCCGTTGTTTATTTGAAAACGCCTGCAGAATACGTGGCATACTCCACCCTCGACATTTCCGCTTGAGAAAATAGATAGCGTACAGGCCACAGGTGTTGCTTATTACATCTTGTAAGACCCGGGTGTTGTACATTAGTGGTCTGAGTGAATACTTCTCAATAAACTTGCTTATGTCAGCGTGTAAGGGTGGTAGCCCAAACGAATCAAAGTATTCACATTTGCCTAACCCATCGTAATACAGCGCGATCCAGTGAGACCCAGGTTGATCACTGGGGTCAGTGTTTATCACCAAAGCAGATGGTTTAGTTCTATCTATTTGTGTGGGTAACTGATCACGAGCACATACTCTGACCTGGACCCGTCGAACATATCTATCAGCTAGAAGTAGACTGGTAATCTGTTCTGTGTCCATTATGAAGCATAATCTGTTAGCACTTGCCTGGTCTTGGATATTTCAATTATCCCGTCGTGCTCGGCGCAGACGATAACTTGTAATGGTTCTGGGGTGGGTGTGTTGAACTTAAATTCCAGGGTTATGGGGACCAGCCCTCGGCATCTCAAACTGATCTTCGTCCAGTAAACTGGGACTCAGGTCAAAGGCATACAGAGTATACCCATGTTTATATTGCATATAGTCAATGGAATTACCGGCGTCCTTACCCACCAGACCCATGGCTAGATTAGTGCCAAAGAAGGCTCGTACGTATTGATTACGTTCATAGTCCATCGTTAACGGCTTGCTGGTGGCAGATCGCCCATCGACTGTTACGTTCAGATACGTCAGCCCAAAGGTTTGAAAATTATAAGGATTAGCTTTGAAAGTACCGTTGAAGGCGGCTGATGTTATTAGGCCAACCACGATACGGGTTGGTGTTTGACTCATAAACAGATTATCTTGAGTGTGAGATAACATCCCTTGGGGGATAGCTAATGTTTTCAGCGCCACACGCTTGATCGGTAGCTTCATATTGGCTCTCATCAAGGCTTTCTCATGGGCGAGAGCGACGGCTGGATTTAGTTTGGCTTTACGAACCACCAGCGTGGCATGTGTTATAACGGATGAATAAGCCAAGGTGTCGTCGGGGGCCATTAGGTTAAAGGTAGCTTTCGATGGAGTCAGCTTAATTTTCACATCCACACCGTTTATCATGTAACGGTCTTGCGCAAAGATATCGACGTGTAGTCGACCCATCATATCTATTTCTTGGCTCTCGCTGGCTAGTTGTCGTCGGGTGTTTCGACCTTTGTTGTTATCGCCTTGAGTCTCATCGAGAAATTTAGCTGTATCGTAGTAATATAGGGCGGCTGAGAGATGACTCTTCTTGGCTTCTTCCCCATGATTCAGTGTGGCTTCCAGATAGGCTTTATATGGGTATGTGTTCTCACTCGGGGTGATTAGCGTGTCGTTGAGTGAGACATCCACTTGTGAAAACAGACTGTGTAAGTAATAGTTGACGGGGGCCACTTCGGCTGTGGGTGGTAGTTTATCGCCGTTGGGTAGTGTGACTTTAGCTCTGATGTGTAAGAAGGTATTATATAAGTCTAGATACTCTTCACTGGCGCCAGATATAGCAAATTCTATAGGTGCTCCTGGTGCTAGAGATGCGAGCGGGTGTATCTCCACACACTGCCCCTCTTCTACGGCCGTTTGTGTCGGAGGCACGCTAAACAGATCCAAACCAGAATGCAGACACTCACACGAGTTGGGATGAATCAGAGCCATCATGCGAAGATATCCGAATACTTCTTCTTATGAGACCGATTAGGACCAGCACTTAGTTTTATACGTTTACTCGGCTCACCAGGTGGCGCTGGTCGTCTTTTTCTTCTAATACCGCTACCCGATTGGCTAACATGATCGGCTGCGCCTTGCAGTAAACGCTGACCGGCTTGTTTGGCGTGGTCTTTAAAGGCTTCTCCAACGTTCCTACCTGCTAGAGCGTCTTGGGCCACTTTCAAGCCTGTACCTAGACCTTCTCGGAGTAAGGCCTTACCACCTGTCTTTAACCAGGGTAGAATTGTGCGACCAAGTCCACTGAAGAAACTGCCGATACCGCGACCTCTCTGACTCCGGCCACCCACAAACACTGGCATGCCATGGCCAGCTTGGTTGCAGTAAAAGTCCTCGTACATTTTGGGACTTCGACGTAACGCCACGTATTTCACCATTATTCTAGGTCTGAATGTTTCCGCGTGCGAAAATGTAACGTCAGCACTGAAGTTCCGCTGGTGAATGAGATCGTTGTCCCCGTCTCAGTGGTTAAAAGGATCTCCACCATGTCGAAAGAGTACCGACTCAATGGCACGTAGTGTGGTTTGTCATAGATGCGAAATACCGAGGCTGAGCGCTGGTCCAAGATCGGGACAGTCCTTAGTAGTGGGACCATGGCGTCTCCGACTGGTCTCGCGGCTATAAGATCGCAATAGACGTAGACATTTTGAATATCATTATTCAGTTCTACCACCACCTCGCCTTCCATTAGGGGGTTGGCGTCCGTCACCTTGCCAGAGGGAAAACCTAAAATGCTTCTCAATCTCTCGCTAAATTTAACAGTGGCCCCCGGTTCGAATAGTTTCACGAGGGCTCTCTTCAAGGCCTTGTTATAATAGAATCTGACTCGCACTTTGTCATCAGTCTCTTTCACTAACCGATCAGGACGCGCCTTGTCACGCTCTTCCTCCCCTTTCACTAGTCGATTCAGTTCCTCTATAAAACCAGCTGGTGAGCTGTACATACCCGAGGGACACACCACTCTTATGGGATGTTTCCCCTGGGGTGGTATGTATATGAACCACACTTCATTCTCTAACACATTGCAGTAGTAGTTGGGAAACTGAATTTCAGCCAAACCCACTTCGTATTGTTTGGTCACATCAATAGTCTGCGGTAACTTGACGAAAAAGTGACCCGGGTTGTTGTTGGGAAACATATTCGGTGAAGCATTGCTCGGTAATGTCACGTAGAAGCTCATAGTTTAGGGTTAGGTAGCATGTAACCCAGACAACTACTCATTAGCGCAATCCACAGCTTACCCTCAGATGCTTCGGCGCTACCGCGACTCAGATTGAATAGTGATACGCCGATAACGGTGTATATAACGACCATCTGACAGAAGAAGACAATCTCTGTTCGCGGCACCCGTTGACCAAAAAACGACCAGAACGAGGTTCTTTCGCTGGGTGGGTTATTTTGTGGGCGCAGTACAGTAGTTTCCGCAATGTCTTCGTCCATTAGCCTCGGTATCTAGTTAGGTCTGAGACCCAGCTGTTGAATGACGAATTATACCCGAACCATTTCACTAAATACTCTTTACCACCACCTCTCCTTCGTCTTTCTTGTAAGACGGTTTCAACCCGATACACTTGTTTATCTCCTACTAGTTGGATCTCTTCTCGATAAAATGATCCTCGTAGTTCTTCGCCCGAATCGTCTTTTAACACATACGTCACCGGACTGGTCTGGTTTATACGACTGACGGTAAACAATTCTTCTGTCCACGACGGCACATAGCCCTTTTTAAAAGGTTGTTTGGATTGAGCCAGTCTGACTCGGTCCCCTTCTGTAAAATATACTTTTCTTGACCCGTCGGGTTTTTGGTACAAGTTATGCCACACCTCTTCTTGATTAGTATAGTTGACTTGTCGGGGAGCCATGCGAATACTTCTGTGATATGAACCGTTGTAGTTGCGGATCACTTTATCTATGACGTCGACATAGCGCAGTGTATTAGTCTTGGTGAAATACCGCCACATTTTTTCTTTAAGAGTCCGGTTGAATCTTTCCACTATGGCTGCCTTAACGTCTTCATTCTCGGTGGTAAAGAAATGCACACCTCGGTCTTTCAGATATTTAAGGAAGGGCTCGTTGACAAATTCCGACCCTTTGTCGGTCTGAAAGTTTAACGGTTGTCTATCACCAAAGATTTTACTCACAGCCTCCACCAGCGCTTTCCCCGTTTTCTTCTGGATCGGGATGGCCCAGGCATATTTACTAAACACATCGATGCAGGTCACTAGATACGACAACCCATCGTTGTAAATTTGTAATTGGCGCATATCTATCAAGTCGGCTTGAAACTGTTGATTTATCCCACCGGTTATGGTCTGACGTCTTTGATAACGCCGACGGATCGGTTTATGCAAAGTATACGTGTCCTGATGGCGTAACCATTTCTCTATTTGCTTAGCGTTCAGTTTAGAATTTCTTTTTAAGGCGGCGGCCCCGCCATAGGCCCCTGGCTGCTGGGGATCGTAGTAATACTTTCTTAATTGCGCGGCCATTTTTCCCACTTGGGCGTAGTTAACTTACTCGGCTTCTTCTTTCGTCTGAGCTTATACGCTGGAGTGGTCTCAGCTACTTGACTCTTGGTTGTTATTGGAGTATGGGTAGTTACTGGACTCTTGGGTTCGCTTACTGGAATAGGTTGACTAGGTGTCTCGGTTATTTGACGGGTGGTCTCGGGTAAAGTGCTGACTTCGGGTTTTTGTTCTTTGATATCCACTAGGCCTAAAGACTTATGTCTGTACTGATCTAGTCGATTCAGATAACGCTGCAAGGTTTGTTGGTATACTCGGGCTTTTTCACGAGGTGGCAGATCTTCACTCTCCAGGACTTGGCGCATTTGTTGGTCCAAGTCACGCAGGCTATTGTTTAGTGTGTCGGGTGGTGTATAGGGTCTTTCTAGCAGCCGAGGGTCGATCAGGAGCATTTTCTTGGCCATTACAAACCCACAATGCCCTTCAACACATTTAAAATTGGGCCGAGTAAGGCACCTATGAAACCACCTTGTTGCAGGATCTGTTTCCTTTTCTTGAGCGACAGTTTCTTACCCGTTAGCGCTCTCAGACTGTTTTTGTGTCGCTGCAGCCGGCGCTTCTGACTCAGTGTCAGGGGAACATTCCCTTTTAAGACATTGTGACAGCATTCACATATTGATTGGACGAGATCCGGGGAAGCCGTTTTAATTACGGCTTTTACGGCGGCTGGCTTTGCCTCACCCAGAAACCGCAGCATGGGCCCGTGACGTTTCACTCGATTAGACATATTACTTGGGGATGTAGACAACTTGGTGCTGGTCAGGAAATATACGACTGCGTAAACGGAGCTGATCCGGTGTTTCCTGTCGAAGGTCGAATAACAAATACCCGTGTGGCGTCGATGTCGCGTCTTTAAAACTATCTTGGACATATGACACGCGGCCTGGGTACATTTGTTTGGCCAGGTTGGCAATTTGCGATCCGTCTCGAGGATTTTTAAACACTACTAGGTAATGCGAATTCAGACTGATAGTTCTTTGTTCTTTGTTCTTACCAAAAAGGTTCTGGACTATATACATGACACTGAGATTACGATGATGACTACCCTTAGTAAATAGTTTGGTCACTCTATCATCTGTCTCGGACATTAAGTCATCTATAATCACTAACCGCCGTCTATCCCCAGTCCATTTTTCCACGTCGGGCAGTCCCTCGTTAAATTGAATACCCTTCATAGTCTCGTACATGGGTTGCCACTCCCCGTAGCACCATATAACCTCCTCTGGAATCGGGTCGACCATGTCTGGGAGATGGGCCAGAAACTGTTGTACAAAGACGGATTACCACATCCTGTTGGACCCGCAATCATCGAGGTAAAAGGATGTTTCCATCTAGGATCCATGACTACGAATGACCACCTACCTACCTATGCGACGTATTTTATGGGGCTCGAACCCGCGACCGCGCGCCCGCACCCGGCGAGTGCCCCCGCACCGGCTGCCCGCGACCGCCCCCGCGCTCGCTCGCCCCGGTTTATACCGATCATTATTAATAATCCACCTAGTTCATTACGACGACGATAAGCTCCTGGATTAGCCGTTATGTAGATGTGTATTGATTTTTTGTTCCATATTGTGTACAACTATCTGTGGCTTTTAAGTTTTGACATTTTAAAGAAAGGGTCCGTTGTTAGCATTAGTAGATACCCCGCTACTCGTTACACCGATGATCGGACTTGTGGTCACTCGGATGCTGACCGGTCAGGTGACAACTACAAGGGGGACACCACCACCTTCTTTGCGCTTACTATTTACGCCGGCTCCTTCCACTCCACCCTGGCCACATACACACATGATGAGACCTATCACCCATTAGATCAGACTTTTTTCTTTTTTTAAAAATTTTACCCGCCAAAAATACCGAGCTTAACAAGCCAAAGACACAACTAGGCAGGTGTTAGAAGGAGTCAATATCACACCACAGAAGGAGCGGACATGACCCGCTCCTTCAGACACCTTCGCGCTCCTTCACGACCCGCTCCTTCAGGCTCCTTTGCGCTCCTTCAGGAGCGCTCCTTTAGCTCCTTCTCCAGGGGGGGGGGGTGTAGGCATCATATAATACTACTTTGGTGTCGCAGACAGCAGAGCACATACTCCAAGACTGCCCAAAATATAACATATCTAGGCAAACCTTCTGGCCTACAGAAACGAAAGCGGAAAATAAACTATATGTATATGAATCACTGAGCGAACTAAAACAGACAGTTAAATTGATACAAGATAAAACATTGCAGTTATAGACAAATTTCATGCAAACGAAAGAAGAAGAAGCTAGAAATCATGAATACCTGTCCATGTTCTTTCTATGCAAGCTCGCTGTTTACATATTTATTCATCTTCTTCTTCTTCTGCGTTCATCCGGATTTTTTTTTCGGACGTGACTGCGTTGTGCCTGTTTACAGCAGAGCTGCGTTCTTCCACCGTTAGGCCAACACATCCGACTTCTGCGGGCATTTGTTGACCGGGTTAACTTTCCCGGGGATTTATTCATCTGACACCACATCTCAACATTGTATATCTAAACATTGGTGCACCATATCTCAACATTGTATATCTAAACATTGATACACAACATCTCAACATTGTATATCTAAACATTGATACACCACATCTCAACATTGTATATCTAAACATTGATACACCACATCTCAACATTGTATATCTAAACATTGATACACCACATCTCAACATTGTATATCTAAACATTGATACACCACATCTCAACATTGTATATCTAAACATTGGTGCACCACATCTCAACATTGTATATCTAAACATTGATACACCACATCTCAACATTGTATATCTAAACATTGATACACCACATCTCAACATTGTATATCTAAACATTGATACACCACATCTCAACATTGTATATCTAAACATTGATACACCACATCTCAACATTGTATATCTAAACATTGATACACCACATCTCAACATTGTATATCTAAACATTGATACACCACATCTCAACATTGTATATCTAAACATTGATACACCACATCTCAACATTGTATATCTAAACATTGATACACCACATCTCACCATTGTATATCTAAACATTGATACACCACATCTCAACATTGTATATCTAAACATTGGTGCACCACATCTCAACATTGTATATCTAAACATTGGTGCACCACATCTCAACATTGTATATCTAAACATTGATACACCACATCTCAACATTGTATATCTAAACATTGATACACCACATCTCAACATTGTATATCTAAACATTGATACACCACATCTCAACATTGTATATCTAAACATTGATACACCACATCTCAACATTGTATATCTAAACATTGATACACCACATCTCAACATTGTATATCTAAACATTGATACACCACATCTCAACATTGTATATCTAAACATTGATACACCACATCTCAACATTGTATATCTAAACATTGGTGCACCACATCTCAACATTGTATATCTAAACATTGATACACCACATCTCAACATTGTATATCTAAACATTGATACACCACATCTCAACATTGTATATCTAAACATTGATACACCACATCTCAACATTGTATATCTAAACATTGGTGCACCACATCTCAACATTGTATATCTAAACATTGATACACAACATCTCAACATTGTATATCTAAACATTGATACACCACATCTCAACATTGTATATCTAAACATTGATACACCACATCTCAACATTGTATATCTAAACATTGGTGCACCACATCTCAACATTGTAAATTCACGAAATGGTTCACCCCTTCTCGGTGTGATTTGTTCACAAGCTGATGTACCCCATCTTGGCGTGGCCGACCCACAGATTGGGTGCATCCTATTCGGATACTTCACACCCTACAGACTCCCGAACCCAGAGAGGGGAAGGAGAGTCCTACACAACAGCCCCGGGGTAGATGGCTCGTTGGTTCCAAGCTGGTGAGGAAGTCGCTGCAAGAACCGCTTTCCCATAGGAGCAAGCTCTGGTCAGACTCAGAGCACCTGAAAGTTCATGCAGAGCATCTACAAATAACTAGTCGACTAGCGAGTCAACCGGTTATAAGGCAAAGCAAGCAATCAAACATAACAACTTAAAAGTCGACAACTAAATAGACAAACTAACTATCAAGCCAGCCAGTCAGTCAACCAATCAGTCTACATGTCAACAAACCAGCCAACCAACATAATCAACAAATTAGTCGATCAATCAACAGGTCAACCAGCATGTCAATCAATTAGTCAACAAAATAGCAAACTATTCAACAAATCAAACAACCAGTCAACCAATCGATCAATAAGTCAGCCAATTAAAAAGCTAATGGCACATTCAAGCATCTAATCAGGCAACTAATCAACCAATTAACCCACCAGTCAACCAACTAATCAACCAATTAACCCACCAGTCAACCAACCAGTAATCTAATCAATCAACAAACCATCCAACCAGCCAAGCAATCATCCTACCAGTTAACCAACCAGTCAACAAATTAACCAATTAGCCAACCAAAGACTAACCAGTCAAAAAACAATCAACCAACCATTCAACCAATCAATCAACCAATCAGTCAAACAATCAACAAACCGGTCTACCAATCAGTCAACAACCAATCGACCAACTAGAAAATCAACCAATCGTTCAATCATTCAAGGAGCCAACCAACCAGTCAACCAATCAACTAATCAGTCAACCAACATGTCAACCAGTCAATTAACCAGTCAACCAACAAACCATTCAACCAATCAATCAACCAAATAAGCCTACCAGTTAACCAGGCAATCAACCAACCAGTTAACCAACCAGTCAACCAACCAGTCAACCAACCAATCATCCAACCAGTTAACCAACAAACCAGCCAACCAGCTCGTATGACCTGGTGTTATATATCAAGGGAGAAACTGGCGCCACATTTCGAAGACAAGCTAACGCGGCAAGGAGGTGGGAAAGGGGAGGGGGCCTGCTTGGGGATGTAGTTAAAGTCGCGCTAAACTTAATGGCCGTATTTAAATAGTTTAGACTGAATGAAGAGTCCGGTACAGACAGGGACGACCCAAACAAGTCCCGTAATCCTGGTATTCTCAAACAGTTTCTCACGACCTCTTTTTGAGCCTCGCTAACGTTTATGGCCCTTTCACCTTAAATAAAGAGACTGTTTGTTTCTGTCAAGGAGCAAGGAGTCATGGATATTATCCTAAGAATGTATAAATGTAAGATATCTGCATGTCCTTTTGCAAAACGGCGCAATCATCACTGGCGTGCAGAGGTTCTTTGATGCCCGGGGCCAACCCCTTAATTGGATGCCCCTAAATTGTTCATTTCCCTAATACATTCCCCCTCCCCTCCCACTACACTGTGCTGCCCTCTCTCCCTTTCCTTTCCCCCCTGGAAATTGTTGAGAATTGCACATTGCCGTGTGGTACTTTTAGCCTATTTTGACGATCGGAAACCGAATTGTATTCTTTGCGATTTATGCTTAGCCTGTATGGAAAACATACAGAAGAGATTGAAGAGATTAGAACAAGAATCGCTATGGCGAAAGTAGCCTTTAGCAAGATGAAAAACATTCTGACCAATAAAAAGATGTCAATTGAAACGAGAAAAAGAGTGTTGAGGGAGTACATAGAGCCTGTTCTTTTGTATGATGTGAAACTTGGACAATGTGCAGTCAAGCTGAAAAACATTTGATGGCTACAGAAATGTGGTTTCTGGGGAAAATGCAAAGAGTACCATGGACAGATAGGAAAACCAATGACCAAGTACTACAGGAGACAAATGAAAATCGTAGACTGATTAGAGAAATTAGACGAAGACAGTCAAAATATTTTGGACATGTTATGAGAAGAAATGGATTGGAGAACTTATTGACAACTGGCAAGATCGAGGGGAACAGACCAAGAGGAAGACCGAGAGGAAAATACCTGGATGGCTTGGCCACGTGGCATGGAAGAGACAGGAACAATGAGCTGATCCACGACTCTGGTGATCGAGTGAAATGGCGAGTCATGACCGCCCACGCTTTCCGGCATGGCACATGATTGATTGATTGACATAAAAACTTTATTCATATTAAATATATATGTAATATGTCAGCACTCAGTCTCAGCGGTCAGCCAGATACCCACATTTATTAAGTTCCATTCCCTAAATTGGACCCCCTGTCACAAAACACTTGAACTACTTCACTCTTTACATCCCTGTGATGAATTCTTGTTCAATCTGATTAAAGCAAGGTTAGTCAGTCGTTCTTGTGACATAGAAGACCTGAGGTGTGTTTTTATTAATTTCAATTTTGAAAATGACCTTTCACAACTTGCGATTGAAAATGCTATGATCAGTAGTAGTCTATATGCAACGTCGGAAACACATCCCTTCCAAACTGTAATAACCACTCTAGAACATCTTTAGGATCGCGCGGAACTGTATTACCTCCAGCTTGAAAGAGCATCACAAAGTCAATTATTTCATCATATAACTGAACGAATTTTACATATTTATCATAACAGCGTTCAAAGTCTGAACATACCTTCTGTAATTTCTCTGTTTCTTTTTCATCTGTAATTGCGACTGCGACTGAATGTAAATTCAAAAGAAATGCAAATCGGTCTCTGAGTTCTTGAAGGCGAACATTGCGGACTTTAATTTCCGTTTTTAATCTGTTCATGATCTCTTCTACCATTACTCTACTCATTTCTTGCTGTGTCGTCAATCTACTATTTCGTGCTGATTCGCCAACCATCATTCTTCTTCTCCTTGTTCGTGCAATTGCAATTCCCCATTTCTCACAATATTCGTCAGCTGAATGTATTGTATTGTGGATAATTTCGTCATTTTTCAAACTCAAGATTTGCACAAGCCCCTTTAGATCACAAGAAGCTTCATGGAACCCCATTTTCGGATCCTGCAAACGTTTTGTCACTTTCTCTATTGACGCTAAAATCGGGTACCAAAACTTTAATAACGATATAAACAAAAATTGTTGAATAGAGTTCAGAAGCGAGCCTGCATCGCATTTGGTTTCCCTAGAAAAATCTCCTTCCTGCAGGTGCTCAGGACGGGCAATAACGTTGTCCAACTCCGCGTGGATTACTTGCACGGTGTCATGGCGAGACCTCCATCGTGTATCACATTGTCCTTTGACACTTCGAGAGGTAAATGATGTTAAGACCTCCGAACGGGAGGTAGATGAAGAAGAAAAAGGTACACAGCTTTTCCACAACACCAAAAAATGTAACGGCAACAGGTTCCATCTCACTTGCATGGACACAGGCCAAAAACACAGCTTTTGGGTTAATGTCAAGAATTCTCTGTTGGACACCTGTCTTCACTCCAGCCATAACTGCAGCATTATCATATGCTTGGCCGCGACAGTCATTGATGGCAATGTTATCTTCTTCTAATTTTTTTAAGAATTTCCGTTACCAATCTTAATGCATCTTTCTTGTTGACTTGGAAATATCCCAGAAATATCTCATTTATTTCTACTTTTCTATTGTCATCATCAATGTGAACATAACGTAGAATTTTGGATACCTGACCTTCACGGGCAATGTCTGGAGTAGAATACAACATTATGCTGAAATACTTGGTATCCTTAATTTCTGAAATAATTTGTTTCTTGTCTGTTTCACCAAGAATATCGATTATTTCGTTTTGACTTCTGTTGGACAAATACGTTACACATTTTGGCTTATCTTTCCCTCTCTGCACGTGTTCCGCCAAGGTAACATCATATTTTGCCCACAGTCTGACAGTTGCTAACAAACATTTCCTATATTTTAGCTTATTGTCTCCTCTGCTGTCATAGTGTGGACAAGACAGGTTAAGCACGTGATCGTATAGACCCAAGTCTCCGCGTTGTTTTAAACATACTTTATTGGCCGAATAGTTATACTACAGCATACATGATGGTAGACACCCTGCCCGGTGTTGACATGTCTTCTCGCTGGCCCCAAGTGACGTGTGTGTTCTCCTAGATACACTTCTTCATTCGTGCACACACGTTCACTATGGTTTTCCCCCTAGTCAAGGAATGCGCAGCATTCCTTAACTCTTTACTCCTAACCTAATTCCCTCACTGTTACAATGCCTCCCCTTCTTCAAAGAGAATTTTTCCTTGAAAAAATCTCAACCCCAACTTTTAATTAGTTAACTTTACATCTCTATACTACAATAACAACAATTCCATATATTTCCTAACTCAATTCTCCTATCTCCTCATAGCCAATTGCTAACCAGAGACAATAATCTCGAAACTCTCTACAAAACTCGTTATAAAGTTCTCTAGAAAACTTTCTACAAAACTCTCCATAAAATTCCCCACAATACAAAAGTCTCCATAAGCGAACCGCTTTTACTTTAAAATGTCCATCCAAATTATGATTGACAAAACTGAAGATATTCCCTTATCCTTTATTTCCCCCTTATTCACATTCTCACACTCTCAGGATTCTAGGATAGACAGAAAAAATATAGTTAGATTAGATTTGGGTTGGTGCGCACCAAAAAAAAATAAGAAAGAAAAAGTAAGGAAAAAGTAAGAAGTAATCACCTTTCTCTTCCCAAACATTCTCAAAACTTTATCAAAAAATAAAGTTTCCAAATTTATCTTCAGTTTCCGTCAATAATAATTGTTATTATCAAAAAAAATATGTTAATCCAAAACTGCCAGCCTTTGTATTATTCAGGTCATCAATTTCCCGTTTACCATTCCTTCAACAAAAAAAAAACCTCCTAACTATTATTATACTGTTAAGTACAGTCTTCTTCTTCCAATATCCAGTTATTTAAATGCCAAAACTCAACCTGGCATTCCCCCCATATTCTCCCATTAAACGCTGTTCAACCCAGCTCCTATTATAAACCTTGTCTATACATTGCATACCCCACATGTAATAACAACATACCCATCCATTACTACATATTGAGTCACTTCACTAACCACCACTTTAATTCATCTTCTAACTGAACTTCAAAGTAATAATCATTTTAAACACACTCAATAAAACCAAAACATTGTAAAAATAACCATCTAAGTTAACTTATTTTTCACATTTCATAAAACACAATTGCAGTCCCAACAATTGAGCAAACCATATTAATCCCCTCATCATATTTATCCCCACACATTACTCAATTTACACATACATTATGAATTTCAAGACCATATTATGAGTACCCAATAATAATTTTCTGTTTTAGAAAAAACTCCACCAAGTACCTTCTTTGTAAACACAAAAATATCGTGTCTAACTTCTTCTTCTATCTGCCATCTGCAGAATATTCTACCAAGCTATTTATCTATCTCTTCTCCATTTTCTTAATAACTTCAAATTTTTTTCTATAATTGCAATATCTACATCAATGTCGCTATCCTCCCGAGGAGAGCTATCTTCTTTCATATCAGCTTCTTCATCAGTTTCTGACTTTTCATCCATTTCTTCTTCCCCGTCTGTATATCCATTACTAGCAACCGCTAATTTCTTCCTTTCTAAATCCAATCTAATTTTCCTGTCTTGCCGTCTCAACAAATTTTCAAATACTGGCATATCTTCACCACTTGAAGAACTCACTCTAAGTTTCCTTTGCCTCTTAATTTCTTTTTCTTTCTGTCTATCCAACTTTCTTTTTACTGCCTGTCTTGTATTCATAAATGGAGGTTCGATATTTTCCCTGACCGACTCTTCACTAATATAATCGTCATACATGTTATTTTCCTCTGTCATGACTGTTTTTGGTACCGTTTCTTCTTGTTCAGCTGTTGTTACTTGTTTTCCATTCTTTATAGGCATTGGATATACCGTTTGTCTGACAAACTGTCCACCTGACAATATTTCTTCGGAACAATAATTATTATTATTATTCTCTGCATTCCTTTCTTCATTATCCCGCCTTAAGTGTTCTACATGTGAACGTGCAACATGCCCTGAAATTTGATTCTTAATAGTATACGACACTGGACCTTTTTTTTCTAGAATATAGTATCCCGGGACCCAATGAGCATCAAACTTAGAGTTTTTTCTATGTTTTTTATAATATACTCTATCACCTACGTTAAACTCTTGTAAGTGTGCATTTTTATTTGCGTATTTCTTCTGTCTTTCTCTAGCCTTAATTATATTATTTCTTAAACGTACATGTGCTTTATGCATCTCTTGCAACCTTGTTTCTTGAAAATCTTCCCCCAGATATTTTCTCCTAGGCTTTAATAAATTATCAATTGGCAATATTGGTTCTCTTCCATGTACTAAGTAAAATGGTGAGAAACCTGTTCCTTCATTTTCGTGTGTACGTATCGCCGCTAATGCTATCCCCAAATAAAGATCCCAATCCATATCGTGTTCTTCTACATTTTTCGCTAGAATATTGTATAGTGTTCTGTGTTGTCTCTCATTTTTAGCATTAGAAGTTGGTCTGTAATATGAAGTCCTAATGTGTTTTATATTCCAATCTTTTAGCAATTTCTCAAACTTTTTATTTACAAATTCTTTCCCATTATCTGTAAGTATTATTTGTGGACACCCAAACCTTGGTATAAATTCTTGTAAAAGCATATTTATAACTGAATCAGCACTCTTGTCTGGAATTGGATAAACTTCTGGCCAGAGACTATATGAATCAACTATATGTAGTAGGTATACATTTCCCGATAATGTTTTTGGATGAGGACCTGAAATATCCAAACTTACTTTCTGCATTGGAAATTGAGGAATATCGGTGTCTTGTAAAGGACATTTGATTATCTTCATGTTTCTTAACCTACACTTTTCACACGCTTCAACATATTCATATACACTTTTGAATAAATTCGGCCAGTAATATTTACTGCTAATAGCCTTCACTAACTTATCTCGTCCAAAATGACCATTATTATCGTGATATGCCTTTAAGACTTCTTGTTCTAAATGTTTCGGAATATATTTTCTTACTCCTTCACCTTTTTCACTGATATAATATAATTGATTGTCTTCTTGTAACTCTACAAACTTTCTTTTAAAACTATTTTCCCCTGTTTCTTTCAGTTTTCTTTTTATCTGTACTATTTTTGGATCTAGTTCTTGTTCTGTTTTCATATCAAACTGTTCTAAATGTGGGTCTTCTGTTCTAGGTTCAGACTCTTGATCCGATGGTAAACTCTCAAATTCTTCCCTATTTATTATGGCAGAATCTAATATATTTACTTGCCAGTTTCGATCGTCTATGTCTGGTTCAATTTCATCTTCCGTGTTTCCTGATGACTGTGGGTACGGGATTCTAGACAAAAGATCGGCGCACGTATTATGTTTCCCTGACACATATTCAACCCTAGCATTGTACCCTTGTAAATTCAATGCCCAGGTTTGTATTTTCCTATTTTGTATTGGTGCTTCTAATATCGACTTTAATGGCATGTGGTCAGTTCTAATAATGAAATTGGCGTTATGTAAATAGTAATTTAATTTTTGAAGAGCGTAGTGTATAGCATATGCTTCTTTCTCAATAATCGGCCATTTCTTTTGAGTCTTGCTGAGTTTATGAGACAAGAAATAGATTGGTCTTTCATTTTTTAACCCCTGGTATTCCAGACTCTTCTCCTTCATATGGTTGAACCAAACATGCTCCTATTGCGTTGTCTGAAGCATCTGTGTATAATATTAGCTGTTTATTCAAGTCTGGATGTGTCAATAATGGTACCACCGTTAAGCTATCTTTTAAAAGTTCAAACGCTTTTTGACACTCATCATCCCACTTAAACCTAGCGTATTTTCCCGTTAAATTCGTAATAGGTATTGCTATCCTTGAAAAGGCTGGTACAAACCGTCTATAATACGCACACGTTCCTATAAAAGCACGCACTTCCTTAACATTAGTGGGAGGAGGTAACTCTTTAATAACTTTTATCTTTTCCTGGTCTGGTTTAATACCTTCCCTATTTATTATATAACCTAAATATTTTGTTTCTGTCTTTAAAAACTGGCACTTACTAAGCTTTAATTTAACTTCATGCTTTCTTAATCTGTCAAATACTAGTCTAACATGTTTCAAATGATTCTCCACATCTGCTTTCGTAAAAATCAATACGTCATCAATATATGCCAGGGCAAAACTTTGCATACCGTCTAGCACTTCATTTATTAAGAACATATAGTGAGATGGTGCATTTTTGAGACCGAATGGCATACGTAAGAATTCGTAAGAACCCATATGAGTACAAAAGGCACTTTTCCTTTGCGCGTCCTTCGACATCGGAATGCACCAAAATCCTGCCCTTGCATCCAGCGTTGTGAAATATGTAGAGCCATTAAGTAACCCCAAAATATCATCAATCACCGGCAATGGGTACGCTACATTCTTAGTAATTTTATTTAACGCCCTATAGTCACAGCAGAACCTGTTCGAACCATCAGATTTGGCTACTATGACGACCGGAGATGACCATTCTGATTTTGACCTTGTTATTATGCCTGCTTTCAACATATCTTCTATTGCCTTTTCTACGACTTCTCTATTTCTTAATGGAGTTCTGTATGGTTTTAAACTAATTGGTGGATGATCTCCCGTGTCTATTTCCATCGTAACTGTTTGTGTCTTACCCAATTCTAAATCATTTATCGCAAACACATCTTGATTTTGCTTTATAAGTTTTTCTAACACTTCCTTATTTTCTGGCGAAGTTTTTAATTGTGCTAACAATTCTTTTTCTCTTGTTACTTTGTCTAGTGAATGTATTTGTGCTGTATTTCTTCTATATGGATGGATCAATTCATCCATTCTTACGTTCCCTTTTCTTCTGCATCCGCGTCTATTATTAATTCTTTCACTAGAGGTTTCTGAATAACTTATACCTGCCATATTTACTCTCTCTGTTGCCAATATGTCACTAACGTTATGTTCTAGCTTGGCTATTACACATCCTCTGTATAATTTAATTTCTCTACCTGTGTTATTTATAACCATTACTGGAAATGTTAAACTTTTATCTAATTCTATTATTCCATCCGGAACTTCTAAACCTGGCTCATCAATTATTTCATTTTGCAATTCCGTGATTCTGACTATGTTTCCTGCTACATAATACGGGTTTCTCTTCAGTCTTGCTTGTATCAAATTAACTGACTGTGGTTTTAAATTCATGGTCGTTTTAACTCTAACTAGTGTCGACACATGCATATCTTCTTCTAGATCTACGTAAACATCTTGGAATTTTAATTTATGCAAATCAAATAAAAGTCTCACCCCATTTTTCAATAAAAAATCTCGTCCCAATATCATATTTCTATTTAATTCTTTAACCACATGAAACATATGCCTGACATTTATCCCTCCTAATTTCAAATTTATCATCGTTTGTCCTAGCACTTCTAACTTTTGTCCCGTTACCGAATGAAGATTCTCCTGAATTCTAAATATTTTACAATTTTTTAACATTCGATATAAAAATGCTTCTTTAATCACGCTAACTTGTGCTCCCGAATCCACTAATGTTCTAACTTTATATTTTCCTATCTGTACTATACATGAGCTAGGATCTACCATATTTAATGACAATTGTTTTACCTCGTCTTGTTTTTTATTTCTAAATGTTCTATTATACTCATCCTTTGGGTTTTTAATATATTGATGCCCTTTTTGGATCTTACTATCTTCCCTCCTACTGCCGACCCTATTCAGTAAGCGGGATGCCCATTTTCCTGATTTCCTGACCTTCTAAAATTTCTCTGTATTTCTCCAGAATTCCAATTTACTGGTCTGCCATTTGCAATTCTATTCTGTATACTCGACTGAACACCTCTACTATTTTGCGTATTCGATGGGCCACTTCTGTTACCACAAAAGCGAAAAATGTGCCCCCGTTTATGACACCCCCAACAAACCACATTCGAGTTATTAGTGTTTCCTTCCATGTTTCTTACAGTATTTCTCACTTGTCCTCTTCTATCTTGATTATATACGTTCTCGTTTCTTTGTACCATCTGTATTTCTCCTCGTCTTCCTCTCCATCCATGTCTATACTGTCCTATTTCCATAGGTTCTTCAATTCTATCTTCTGAACTACTACCTAACTCTCGTCCTACTCTTAACCTAAACCTCCTCCTCAAGCTTTCCTCTTGTATAGCGATATCTACCGCTTGTGACAATCTTGCAGGATTCTCTCTTAATAATTTAAATTTCAATCCATCTGACCTAATCCCATCAACAAAAATCCCTACTAACATCCGTTCCACCTCTTCAGCTCGTACATTCTGTCCTAAAAATGACTCTTCCGCCAAATTGATTAACCTGTCACTATATAACTGGACACTTTCTGTGCTGCTTTGTCTAGTCTGTCGCAATACTGAGAATGCGTGTTGTGGATCAGTAATTTCAGCATATTTTCTTGCGAGATCATCTTTAAATTCTTCCCAGGTTTCACCTCCTGCTGCTTCTAATTGTCTTCTTATATGGTCAGAAACTGGACTTGTACTTGTTCTGTATGCCAAATTCTTTTTCTCCCCATCTGTAGCGTTTATTAAATATGCATGTTTCTCAATAGAAATGATCCATTTCTTAAACTGATTTGCTTGACCACTAAATCTTTCAACATCACTGTTTACATTTTGTTGTCTTAATACTGCATCCAACCTTGATATTGCCCCGCCAACTCCAGTCAGTACCTGTGAAAAATCTTGGGATTCCATCCTAAAATCTATAATTATCAAGCAATATACAAATATTTCAAACAATGTTAATTTCAAATTCAGCAACAATACAAAATCTGTTAATTACTCTAATATTATCTAATTAACTTAATTAAAGCCTCCAATCGAAGATCCTGACGAAGAATATTCCTGTTTCAATCCTGAATTTCGATAAAAGAATTTAAATGAGCTACTGATTCAGAATTACCTACACCACATTAACAAATGACTCTGATCAAGCTCGTTGAAATGAGCAGAACAAAGAAGAGCCTCTGGATTTCTTTCCATAATAATTTAATCGAAGTCGAAGTCAGTTCTTTCCAATTAATTCCTGACGAAAATTATGCTCGATACCAGGCTCGCAACAAGACTGCTTGTTTACTTGCTCGATTAACTGTAGATTCCCTTCAAGTAAGGTCACCTTCACGCAAACGACAACTGCTCACACGACTTCAGCAACAAAAAACTCAGTTTCCAACAGCCATCTGGGTTTTTCATATATAAATTTCAGCGCAAACGTAATCCAGTCAACAACAATTTGATTTAAAGCTGACGCTATCCAATCTCTTATTTTCATGTGGGACTCTCGCCATGGTCAGTTTAAAGTGCTTTATCTTATAAGTTGAGACAAATTTTATCAATGCCTTCTAAATGTGAAGTGACTGTAGAAAGTATTGCAGATCTTGATTTCATAATTATGAAACTTGCAGCATAACCTTGACTTCACCCTCAACAGTCCCACGGGTTAAACTTCATAATTTGTACTGACTTTTGATGCAGAACGGCATTACTTGATCAATTTTTCAATTAGCGTTGGTTAATTCTCCAGTTAATTTATAGGATTAAATATGTAATAACATCAGTCTTTCAAAAAAATAAGTTTATCAATCAAACCTTTTTGAGCGCTGTCCTTGAAAATGGAACTCCTTGTTAAACAGGTATACAATAACTATCAACAGGCGGCTTTCATCTGTTTCGTTTCTCAATATTTACAAACTTCCTTCTCCAGACGCCCAGACACAACAATTTTCTATAGCGGTACTCTCTCCGCGACCTCCCATGTTTCAGACTTTCACGGCACCAAATCAACCTGCTGTCATAGTGTGGACAAGACAGGTTAAGCACGTGATCGTATAGACCCAAGTCTCCGCGTTGTTTTAAACATACTTTATTGGCCGAATAGTTATACTACAGCATACTTGATGGTAGACACCCTGCCCGGTGTTGACATGTCTTCCCAAGTGACGTGTGTGTTCTCCTAGATACACTTCTTCATTCGTGCACACACGTTCACTATGGTTTTCCCCCTAGTCAAGGAATGCGCAGCATTCCTTAACTCTTTACTCCTAACCTAATTCCCTCACTGTTACACTGGCTCGCATAAATATGAAATTCCTTCTCCTCGATGCCCACGAAGGGCCAGATTCTGTTTTGCCAACAATTCTATAACCTCGTCAATCCGTTCAGTTATTGCTTTCCATTTCTTCTTCATAGCGGACATTTGCTGTTGTAGTTCAGCATCTATCGTAGTAGAACTCTTGAGTCGACTTACGAGGGTCAGGTATTCCCTAATGTGAGCTCTATGAGAAGGGCTTTTCTCATGGTCAGGTATTTGAGGACTCAACTTTCTCCAAGTAGAGAAACCTTTTTCCTGGCTAAAGTTTGACATAGACGACCACTGTTCCTTTGAAAACAAAAAACAGTAGCATGCGTCCCGGTATGGGGAGTATAACAACCACTTTCTCTCCACGATTTCTCCATTTGTGGAAACTTTGTTAAACCACTTTTTTTTAAAACTTCTTCCATCCTTCTCAGAAAATGGGGTAAATGGCCCAATCTTATTATGATATTTTTCTGGACCATGTTGTACTATTGTCAGTTTCAACTTATCTGAAATCGATTTCTTCAAATAGCTAAAATCGTTTTTTGTTTCCAAAAATGTGCTAAAATCCTCTTTATCTTCCACTTCCTCACATGAATCATCATTCTGACAATGAGACTGAGAAGACTCGGGACTCCCAGGAGGAGAGACAGTATTATGTTCTGATTGAGCTGCAGATGAATCCTCCGAGTCGGAGCCAGCATCGTCATCATGATCATGATGATCATCGTTTACTTCTTCATGTTCAACAACTTGTTCTTGACTTCTATTTATCCAGGTATCTAATGCCCATCTTTGACGGAACTGTTCTTCGTATCTGGCCCTCTTTTTCTTCCTGTTCTGTGCACCAATCGCTTGAACTTTCTTCATCTGTGACATTGGCAATAAAAACCATCAATAAAAAAGAATAAAGAATCCCATTCTTTGTACACAATTAATGGGACTAAACCTCGGCATGAAGACAAACACACATTTAACATAGATAAGTACAGCTTGGATCTTGAGTGTTAAGGCTAATTGTCGACATGCGCACTCATGTCTTACTTAGCGATGTATTGTAAACATAAATATTGGAATGGCGATTTATTGGCGGCCGGTTATTAGTAACTTGCAACGAAATAGTTGCAAGAACACAAGATTTATCTAAAGTAAAGACCAATGGTAGGCGTACGTCCGCCAAGCCAACGTCGGCTGATATTAATGGTTGTCTGCAAATGTTTGATTAAATCCTGACAAAATAGACAGAATAGACAGCATACCATCTGTATAATTTCAGTTTGATATGGGATTGCCAACTCTAATAGTTGAAAACTACATAATCATAAGTAAAAATGGATGATAAAGTTTTAAAAAAAAAAACATACTAGAACAATGCACGAAGTCTAGTTAAAACGGAATTGACGGGTGTAATTACATCTTATAAAGTCAGTCTGTACTTCTGTCCAGGACACGGATTTGAGAAGACGAAAGGTATAGATTCGTAGCTCGTGGAGGCAAACATAATATCCAGTAAACGGTTTCTGTTTTAGTGCGATCTTGAAATAATCGGGGAAGTTAACATAACGAGTACTCTATACATCCTTTAAATGGAGACACCAAAATAAGCAAACGAAAATTAACGGAAAAAAATCTCCGGTAAAATACGGCAAACATAACCGTAGTACCTACTAAAAGGGTTCGCAATGCATTGGATACTATTATTAATACTTAAACTACGGCATACGATTCGTATGATACGAAATTAGTCCGTCAATACAAGCGCAAGAGATATGACTGGGCCAATGCCAGCCGCCTATTTGGACCCCCCCCCCCCCCTACTAGATGCCCGGGACCGTCGCACGCCTTGCACTCCCCTCACCCGCCCCCCTTTTGCGCGCCACTGGCAAATCATTCCCAGCATCCTTTTGACTGTTTATGCTCTTCTGGTCAATTTGGTGTTGTGTTGTTTGCCTTTGCTTTCTTAATGACAGACGCTCATATCATTGTCAAAATAAACACATTGGAGGGCGGCTTCCAAATAGCTTGCGGCTGATTTCGAACCCATGATGTCGAGATTGTGAACCTACGTTCACTGGCTCTAGGCCGCTGACGTCCTTGTGCTTGTAAACCATTTATATCATCGAGGACATAATGAGCAGTGTTTGTGGAGCAACCGAAATGTTAACGATAAACCACATATGTTAACAGAGACATAATGAGCAGTGTTTGTGGAGCAACCGAAATGTTAACGATAAACCACATATGTTAACAGAGACATAATGAGCAGTGTTTGTGGTGCAACCGGAATGTTAAAGATAAACCACATATATCAACAGAGACATAATGAGCAATATTTGTAGTGCAACCGTAATGTTAAAGACAAACCACATATATCAACAGAGACATAATGAGCAATATTTGTAGTGCAACCGTAATGTTAAAGATAAACCACATATATCAACGGAGGCATAATGACCAGTGTTTGTAATGCAACCGTAATGGTAAAGATAAACCACATATATCAACGGAGGCATAATGAGCAGTGTTTGTAGTGCCTACTTTTTATTTGGCAGGATTCAGTTAAACCACCTGCAACACACCTACGCGTGATTAATCCACAGAATTATCAATTAGAGAACCCTTTGTGATCACAAAGACATCCCATAAATACATTCATGTGTGTTGTTTGACGCTCATAGAAGTGAAAGAAAGAAGTAGAGAATGGAGGACACATTAGACAACATACAATGTGAACGTTGTAGTCTCCCCACCGAGATTCGAACCCGTCATCTCCAAATGACGACAGCGCCTCGCTGCAGGACCAAGTGGAATTCGTCTACATCTAAGAGCGCCCAGCATGTGAAGACAGGATTCGGCAGACTGCGCGGAAGTAATCATTCCTGATTCAACGGGCAAGACGGCGTTTACCTGCAAAGCGTTGTGGAACGTAATGAGCACGGCAAGGCACGTAGAGCGCCCTGGTCATCCACTGCACCTATATTCGTCTCCAGTCGTCTTGACTTGTCTTGCCACTGGATTCAGATGGACTCAGGCGAGAGAGTGAGGTCGACGAATTGCGCAACTCTTCCTCACTTTAATCCAATTCATCGCGCAAGTCATTCTTCATCCAACAACTCACGGCTCCATATTTTGAACCCCACTGGATGAAATCACCACACACACACACATGAGCGCCAAATATTATATGTGAATGTATTTATGGATTGTCCACAAATTGGTGTATTTTATTGCCGTTTTATTGGTGTAAATTGGTGCCTCAATATGGCTTATCCACAGATTTTCCCCACAATGGGGACACAGATTTGATTCATTACTTTACATTACTGTTACCCTTGGCTCCTGTAGATCACATTGTTAGTTTAGTTGCATATCCTTTACAGGACATCGCAGTCAACTCCAGCAATTATTAGCTGTTTGTGATCTCTTGGCAAGTTTAAGCCCAGTAGTTTTTCCATTGCTTTCTGAACAGCCGGAACCCACACCATTTATAACAAACCCAACGCAAGGCGATCTGCTGCCAAAGCGCCCGCAGCTGTGTTTCGAACGCGGTATACGGAAAAACGATCTGCGTCCGTAACTCCAACGGCACTGAACCGGTAGTTAACATTGTACATTTGCAGATATGTTAAATATATCGCCGCTACTCCGTCCCAGGGTCGACCAGCGTGAAAGTCCCAAGCTTAGAAAATTCTAAAAATTGGTCGGTGCGAACGAACGAACGAACGAACGAAAATCTTTATTTTCAAAGGGTTAAGAATTGGGCACGCAGGCCTGTCTGACATTCTGCCCTTCTTCCTCTCATACATTCTTTCATTCAACATCTCTTATGAAGCATTCGTTCTATCTATCTATCTATCTATCTATCTATCTATCTATCTATCTATCTATCTATCTATCTATCTATCTATCTATCTATCTATCTATCTGTCTGTCTGTCTGTCTGTCTGTCTGTCTGTATGTATGTCTGTCTGTCTGTCTGTCTGTCTGTCTGTCTGTTTGTTTTATCTATCTATCTATCTATCTATCTATCTATCTATCTATCTATCTATCTATCTATCTATCTATCTATCTATCCCATGTTATGAGGCTGGATCTACTCCAGAAATACGGGGTAGGTAGCATACTCCTTCGACACATAAAAATTGATTCCAAGACAATCTCTATGACAGTAAGCGCAGTAATTCTATCTACCACTAAGCTATAGATAAGGGCAGTCCATAGAAGATACTGACTATTTGTCACTGGCGATGATTGTGTTCTCGTAAGCTTACCAATTCCGCCTAACGGTTTTGTTGATGTACTTGACTTGGGAATACAGGGAGGCCGTTTGCGGCACTTTGAGAACCACATTTGAAGTACACAAAGTCTAATACAAAGATGGGAGATTTTTGTAAGAGGGTGTGATGCGTCTTAAAGATGGATAAACGTGGGTTTATGGGAGATATGAGGTTTCATGTTACCCCACGTAATGTGTGGGGCGTTGTGGGATTGTGTGGGAGAATCAAACGTGGCCAGGAAATTCGTGTCGCTGTCTTTATTTATATCTGAGCGCTTGGGTAGAATGTGTGAATTAGAGCTCAGGTGGTCGGACAGAGGGAAATGTCATTTAAAGTCAAATAGGCAGAGGAAGAACAAGAGGAGGAGCAGAATGGCGAACTGACTAAGTAGCAGTAGCAGCAGCAGCAGTAGTAGTAGTAGCAGTAGTGGCAGCAGCAGCAGCAGCAGTAGTAGTAGTAGTAGTAGTAGTAGTAGTAGTAGTAGTAGTAGTAGTAGTAGTAGTAGCAGCAGCAGTAGTAGTAGTAGTAGTAGTAGTAGTAGTAGTAGTAGTAGTAGTAGTAGTAGTAGTAGTAGTAGTAGTAGTAGTAGTAGTAGTAGTAGTAGTAGTAGTAGTAGTAGTAGTAGTTGTTGTTGTTGTTGTTGTTGTTGTTGTTGAAGTTGTTGTTGTTGTTGTAAATTACAGGAATTATGTGGTTCTCTAGATATCCAACTCTCCCTCTTAATACCCTTGACTCTCAATATCTTATTCGTTCATTCACTCTCTCTCTCTCTCTCTCTCTCTCTCTCTCTCTCTCTCTCTCTCTGTCTGTCTGTCTCTCTCTTTCTCTCTTTCTCTCTCTCTCTCTCTCTCTCTCTCTCTCTCTCTCTCTCTCTCTGGCTCTCTTGCATTGTATTAATATACTTTAAGATATGCAATGTGTGACATGTTTTCCCAGTTTTGTGTGGATGCTCATGATAGTTGTTTGTCAATGTATGTTTATGAAAATGTGTGGGTCTGTGTATATTGATTTGAGTGTCTGAGTGCAGCGGAGTGAGTAAGAGTGCATGATTGTATGTATGATTGAATATATGTGGGCATGACAGAGTGAGAGGGGGAGAGAGAACGAACGAACACTCTTTATTTTCAAAGGGTAACAAATTGGGCACGCCGGCCTGTCTTACATTCGGCCCTTTCAATCACTCATCTTTCATTCATCAATTGTGAATGTTACATTCACATAGAAAAAAACATTGAATTCTGCCCTTCTATGACTCTCTGTCATACATTATTTCATTCACACATCATTCAAGGCTAACTGAGAGAGAAAGGGATGGAGAGAGAGCATGATTGCATGAATATAATGTGTTTGTTATTGTTAGTGGGTATATGTGTGAGTATGTAAGGAAGTGTGTGTGGCTGTACGACTGTGTGGATTTGCGATTGTGTGAGTATTTGTGCATTTACGTGTGTGAAAGTGTGGTTGTGTCGATTATCTGTGTATGGGAAAGAGTGTATGTGTGTGCCTTGCTGTATGCATGAATTAGGATATATGGGCGTGAGTGAGAAAGAGAGAGAGAGAGAGAAAGAGAGAGAGAGAGAGAGATAGAGAGAGAGAGGGGGAGAGAGAAAGAGAGAGAGAATGTGTGTGTGTGTGTGTGTGTGTGTGTGTGTGTGTGAACCTTTGTTAGTGAGTTTGTGATTGTGAGTGAGTATATGTGTATGCGATTGAGTTTGTATTTGTGTGTTATCGAGTGGATGCATAACTTTGAGACTTTGGGTAAATGATTTAAGGATGTATGCAGGATTGCATGCATGTGTTTATGAGTGTGCGTGTGTATGTGTGTCTACATGCCTGACAATATCATAACGTGGTTAATATGCATTGCTTATGTTTACAACATTCATCTGACAATGGGTTTTTTTTTCCCTTGTGAATGTAAAATGCAGAATGATGAACGAGTGATTGGAAGGGCCGAATGCAAGACGGGCCTGCGTGCCTATTTTGTAACCCTTAGAAAATAAAGTTTGCTGGTTAGTTCTGTCTACCTTCATCATAATCTATCTCTCTCCCTGCATATCTCCTTGTCTCTCTGTCCTATCTATCTCACTTTCTATCTACCCACATCCCCATTAGTAAACCACTTGTGTTTTTATATTTAAACCCCGCATACCCATACTGCCCTTCTCCTCTCACATAAACAACTCACTCAGCCCCTACTCCCACCCACACCATCTCCCCACACCCACACGCACTCCCCACACCATCACCCCCTACCCACAACCACACTCCAACACAGAAAAAGTCCACAATTGCAGCCCGGCTCACTCCGAAGGTGAAGTGACATTCCTTTGCGCTTTTCACATTTTCCGCACTTCTAGAAAATTCCATTAGGCCAAAGAAAAAATGTTGTCAAGCGGTGGGCGCTGGCAAGTCCAAGGATCGATAAATGACAGTAGTCTGTCACGCAAAAGCTCCTGTATTTTTCCCCCGTTGTCCTCCTCATCTAAATTGCTCTTAGTTGCAAATAGCCGATACCAGACAATAATCGAGTACAGCCAGTCTCATTACTGATCTCGTAATGGATTTGTATCGATCTAAGTGTTCTCTGTTCTTTTTTACAGTAAACAAATACATTTACCTTTTACTGTAAAGTATCTTATTTTGCGGTTCCTGGTTACATGTTGTTGTGAAAGATAGTTAATGTTTTGCTTTTGTTGTGGTTGGCAGCGGTGATGGCGTAGTGGCTAGCCGCTTGTGTGGTTGTCCGGTAGACATGGGTTCGATTCTCATCGGGGGTGGTTTCCAATGTTTAAAACTGACTACGCTCACGGTCGGCCATACCTTTAATAGGTACCTGGAAATGTTTTGGGAAGTAAAGGCGGTCATAGTGATACTGGCCACATCTCTCACGGAGTTCCGATTGGTGTATGCAAATACGGGTTTAGCACCATGTACCTAATGCGCCTTAAGGTTAGTAAAACTGGCCTATACTGTACTTGCTTTGTTATCTTTGATCAGAAATGACTGAATGTTGGCAACAATTTTTTTTTTTTTTTTTTTTGCTTGCTCGCTTTCAACTCAAACGTAGTCCATATGCACATATTACTTCTAATAGCACTGGACTTATTTTTGCTTGTGAATTAGCTTTTCCTATTACCAATGTCCCTTGCCATCAGGTGAACCGACCCCCACTTCTGGCGTGCTTGTAATTTACTTCCCCAAGTCAAGAACGAGAAGACAAAATTTTAGTCCAACTGACAGGTGTAGGGGTTGAACCCGCCACCTCGGTATCAGCACACCGAAAGTTTAAGAACGAGCACTCTTATCCATGTAACCATGGTGATCACCGTATATAATAAACGTGGTAATCCAGTTTCTCCACAGCCTCCTGTCCTGAGTGTTGCTAATAGTTTCCGATACAGGTGGTCCTCCTTGCAACCATGTCTGGCTGTATACATTGTGGCTCTGGATAGTATTCGTTCTTAAGAGCTACATCGAACCAACCTTTCAACATTACCCAGGCATAAATTGGACCCATCCATATACAGATGGATCAGCCAAAAATTCAGTAGAGAATGGAGGAGGAGGAATTCTCCTTAATTAAAAAAATGGAGTGAAAAACACAAATTTAGTGGCAACTGGAAAGTTTTCAAGTAACTTCAAAGCGGAGGTAGAGGCTCTGAAAACTGCAGCAGAAATGCTCTTGATGGAGGAAAATAAAGAGACGCAAATAGCTATCTTCACAGATGCAAAGTCAGCTGTCTCAATACTGAAGAGCAAAAACAGTACAGAACTAGCTGACCTAAGAGCAGCACTCCATGGTCTATGCCAGAAATCCAAAAAAGTTGTAATACAGTGGATCCCATCACATTGCAGTATACCTGGAAATGAAGAGGCTGACAGACTGGCAAAAGAGGGCGGACGACTACCACAGCCTGACATAGACATAACCTATAATGAGGCAAAGAGGTTGATTAAAAGCACTTATAGAACCAAATGGGAATCAAAGCATCCAGGTCACCAGAAGGATGATGCATATTACAAACTCGACCGAAGAGAACAAGTAGCAATCTTCAGACTCCGCACAGGACATAACAGGCTGAAATACCACTTGTTCAATAAACTAAAGATAGGAGATACCTATGAATGTAATTGTGGAACTGGAAAAATGACAGCAAAACATTTGCTGCAGGATTGCCCAATATATGCAGAACAGAGAAAGATACTTTGGCCCACAGCTGCTTCATTTGAGGACAAGCTCTATGGAGATATCAACAAGCTCAAGTTGACTACAGCTTACTTTAACTACATACAGGTTTACATTTAAAGGTGTATGAAGATGTATTTAGACTGCCACACTTCATACCACAGGTATGTCGGTTACAAAAACCTCCCAGAGGCATGAAATGGAATATTGCTTGGATAGCAAATCCATTACGTGGAAAGTCCGAATCAAAAGCTCACTGTATGGGCTTCATAAAAGGTGGAAAAAGTGTCATAGTGGCACGAAATGGAATATTGCTCGGATAGCAAATCCATTACGCTGAAAGTCCGAATCGAAAGCTCACTGTGTGGATGTCATCTGCACACTGCATTCTTCTGGTTTCCGGAAGAACAGCCTATGGTGAGCGGAAGGCCCAATATACGGAAGTGAGGCTAAGCAGCCATGTGCAGGACGTTACGATTCCTTGGGTGAGCCCAGTACCAGAGCGCTGTGTGTTGGCTCTGCAATTATGGAAGCCTCCTTGGATGGCTGGGAATGCCCATGGTCTGCCCCTGCCTTCCCTTGAGGGCTGACCAGGATGTCTTTGGCTGTTCTATATGGGCCAGCTAGGATGGGAGATAACACCACAACAGTGAGAGTCAAACGTCCTAAGAAACCCCTGGGAAGGTTAATCCGGTCAACAAATGCCCGCAGAAGTCGGATGTGTCGGCCTAACGGCGCAAGAACGCAGCTCTGTTGTAAACAGGCACAACGCAGTCACGTCCGAAAAAAAAAAAATCCGGATGAACACAGAAGAAGAAGAAGAAGAACCAATCTTTCAGTACGGAAGTGAATTATAAGCAGTTAGCAGACAAGTACTGACGGCAACGCAGTGGGTTATTTCCTTACAACAATCGGCTGGAGTTAAAAGTTAAATTCTCGTTCAGACAGCAATAGCAAGCTACTGAACGCTAAATTGCCTTGAAAATCAACTCGCTATTGATTGCAACGTCCAGGCAAGTTCATGTAACATGTTTTATGACAACATTGTAAACAGATAAAAATCGCTATCAACAGATGAAAACGTTATGAACAGATAAAAATCACTTTCAACAGATAAAACAGAAAAGAACGCTATGAACAGATAAAAACGCTATGAACAGATAAAAATCGCTATCAAGAGAATAAAAAGCTATGAGCAGACAAAAACCGCTATGATTAGACAAAAAACGCTACGAACAGATAAAAACGCTATGAACAGATAAAAAAAACGTTATAAACAGATAAAAATGCTATGAACAGATAAAAATCACTATGAACAGATAAAAATTGCAATGACATTATCTTGAACTGGTTATTCACATCAGAAGATGACAGTTCGCATTCTCTGAGCATATCTTAAGAAGGGGAAAGCTGGAGTAGTTACTCACAGCGGGAACGTTGAGGGGAAGAGAGCATCGGACAAAGCACGAAATCCGTTACTCCAGAGATCACCTCCTGAAGTCTCCTGAAAAAAAAAAAGAACGTACTCGCGGTCCGGTTAACGAACTCATGCCCTTCAGATGGAGAGGCAGTTGACTTAACTACTCAGTCACCGACACCCCGTCCCGCAAATTTAGAGACCCGGATAAAACAACAGCACTACAAAACATTACAACATCTGGTGTTATCACTGGGAAAAGACAATGGTACAGAGGAAAGGTCGTGCATGAACGCACATCTTGTTATGGAAAAATACCAGCACCAAATAAACAGCAAGAAAATAGGTCAAATAAAACAGGACCGGCCAACCCTCACTCCCACCTAGCTGACGACACAAGCAGTAAAACTACAGCAACATAGAGAACGAACATTGACACAGAAAGAAAAGTTATCAAGAAAAACCTGAGACAGCTAGGCCCAAATATAACCTAGGCAAGACAGACGGTTAAACAAGGTCCAAGTTTGTTTTGTTTTTAACAAGTGGGGTAGACTCACCCATATCGAATCATCCAAATATACCTATGTCCGATAATAATTTGCATATTCACACCAACCCTAAGCTACCAGTGTCAGACGTGGACATTATCGAAAATCACTTACGCAGAATCAACAACTACAAAATAAGATGCTTCAAAAGAGCTGCAAACTTAACTATCAGAGACTGAGCAAAAACAAAAAAAAATTCAGATAGACAGTGGGATCTACACCTTGTACTACATACATTGAAAGACTGAAGATCAAATGATTCGGCCATCTCGCTAGAATCCAACACTGTCAACTACCAGCACTGGCCCTACATCAAAGAAGATTTGATACGAGAGCAAGAGGACGCACGAGAATAAAATGGATTGACGCCATCGAAGACATTGCACAATCACACGGAATGACACAATCCAGTGCCACCCATCGGGCGCTGGAACGTCGACCATTCCTCCACACGACGCTTGACGGCAAAAGTGGAAGATGATGATGATGATAATTCGTGTCGAGTATCACCACAGATACGATCAATGACAAAAGAAGACAATGGTTACATAAACATGATCATCTCACACCAATCCTCAAAGTATTTTAAGAATACACGAAAACCTGAATTTTCAATACAAAAATCAGTTAAAACATTAATTGAGTCGGAATGTCTAAATGACGATAACCATTAATTCAGGGGGAAGTAAGTTAATCTAATGTTCCCTACCATCTGACTTCTTCAAATGTTGATGATCGCCCTTTACTGGAAAGGGAAACAAGAAAACAACCTTGAATTCAATTGTCAATGTTAACTTATTTTTCGCATATCCTATTACAGGACATCGCTGTCAACACCAGCATTTTACCGATGTTGTTGATTTCTTGGCAAGATTACGCTCAGTAGTTTTCCATTGCTTTCTGAGCTGCCGGCTCACATATCCGGTGAGTAACGGGTGCGGCGAGAACCGCTACCGATATCTGTATCTGTTCATAGCGTTTTCATCTGTTCATAGCGGATAAACGGAATTATGAAGAAAGTCGCTAAATTCTCGGCCAGGGAAATCGGCCCAATGTTAACTACGTCGACTTAATTACCCCGTGACCTTGAACTTCTGGATATGGCTAGGTTAACGGCCATACAGGACAAATCATCGGCACTGCCTTGGAAGTCCATCTGACCGAAACAATACCGCGCCCACATCATCTGCCTCGCCTTTGCCAGCGTGACAGCAATCTTCTTCCACAAAATCAAACGCTCTCTCGGGCCGGTCTATTGATTGGCCGAATAATCAATTCAACCCGCCTACCGCTGGTGTCATCTCACAGAAAAGATATTTAGGAGCACATAACACAATGGCAGTCGTTGTCCAAATTCCCCTCCTCTTTCTATGAACACCACCATTTTTTTTTCCATAATGGAAAGATGACGTATGTATTCCCTATGCAATCCTATGTGATAAATGTCTGTGTTGTGATTATGAAATCTTCTTCTTCTTCTTCTTCTTCTTCTTCTTCTTCTTCTTCTTCTTCTTCTTCTTCTTCTTCTTCTTCTTCTTCTTCTTCTTCTTCTTCTTCTTCTGCTGCAGCTGCTGCTGCTGCTTCTGCTCTTGCAGTGAAGCGTCACAGAGATGGGGTGGATGTAATGTCCTGTTTTTAGCTTGCTTTGTTGCTTGTAGTAACGTCGTATTTGATGTCTTCAATTTCTCTTTTACTCCTTGTAGACAACCCTTCATGTGTCGCCCTCTCGCCTTGTATCCCGATGTTCTCACGTAGAACGCTTTAGCCGCTGGTTGATCTTATTCCATTCTAGCTAAATGTCCGAACCATTTAATTGTGTAGTAATCTATACAATCAGTAATATGCATTATCCCAACACTAGCTTTTAGTTTCCCTCTCGTTTCTCTATCTCTTCTTGTTGTCCCAGCTGCGTTTCTGATATCATGTGATTGTACACCTGTGTTTCTTGGACTATGTCTGGCATTGGTAAAACATCGTTGGGGATAATAAAATATCTATCAGCTTCTGTTTTGTAAGCAGGTTGATATTGTGATGTTTAGAATAGGAGCTATTTGATAGTTGATGTTGTTTGCTTTTGTATTCTCATTGATACCGTACGAATATAGTAAGTAATGGTTTTATGTAGTCGCTGTATTACAATCATCTTGTGGGTCTGCCTGCGTTTTTATTAGGCACTCACTGCTTTCACATTTTCCCGTCACCTCTTTTCACAGTTTCTGATCAATTTCTGAATTTCTTCTGGTCACAATCTCTGTTCATCTGCTTTCTTCACCGCCTCTGTTCACCTTCTCTTATAAATGTCTCCATTCACCTTCTCTTATAACTGTCTCCATTCATCTTCTCTTATAACTGTCTCTATTCATCTTCTCTTATAACTGTCTCTGTTCACCTTCTCTTATAACTGTCTCCATTCATCTTCTCTTATAACTGTCTCTGTTCACCTTCTCCTATAACTGTCTCCATTCATCTTCTCCTATAACTGTCTCTGTTCACCTTCTCTTATAACTGTCTCCATTCATCTTCTCCTATAACTGTCTCTGTTCATCTTCTCCTATAACTGTCTCTGTTCATCTTCTCCTATGACTGTCTCAGTTCACCTTCTCCTATAACTGTCTCTGTTCACCTTCTCCTATAACTGTCTCTGTTCACGTTCTCTTATAACTGTCTCCATTCATCTTCTCTTATAACTGTCTCTGTTCATCTTCTCCTATAACTGTCTCTGTTCACCTTCTCCTATAACTGTCTCTGTTCAACTTCTCCTATAACTGTCTCTGTTCATCTTCTCCTATAACTGTCTCTGTTCACCGTCTCTTATAACTGTATCTGTTCATCTTCTCCTATAACTGTCTCTGTTCATCTTCTCCTATAACTGTCTCTGTTCACCTTCTCCTATAACTGTCTCTGTTCATCTTCTCCTATAACTGTCTCTGTTCACCTTCTCTTATAACTGTCTCTGTTCATCTTCTCCTATAACTGTCTCTGTTCATCTTCTCCAATAACAGTCTCTGTTCATCTTCTCCTATAACTGTCTCTGTTCACCTTCTCTTATAACTGTCTCTGTTCACCTTCTCTTATAACTGTCTCTGTTCATCTTCTCCTATAACTGTCTCTGTTCATCTTCTCCTATAACTGTCTCTGTTCATCTTCTCCTATAACAGTCTCTGTTCATCTTCTCCTATAACTGTCTCTGTTCACCTTCTCTTATAACTGTCTCTGTTCATCTTCTCCTATAACTGTCTCCGTTCATCTTCTCCAATAACAGTCTCTGTTCATCTTCTCCTATAACTGTCTCTGTTCACCTTCTCTTATATCTGTCTCTGTTCACCTTCTCTTATAACTGTCTCTGTTCATCTTCTCCTATAACTGTCTCTGTTCATCTTCTCCTATAACTGTCTCTGTTCACCTTCTCCTATAACTGTCTCTGTTCATCTTCTCCTATAACTGTCTCTGTTCATCTTCTCATATAACTGACTCTGTTCATCTTCTCCTATAACTGTCTCTATTCACCTTCTCTTATAACTGTCTCTATTCATCTTCTCCTATAACTGCCTCTGTTCATCTTCTCCTATAACTGTCTCTGTTCACCTTCTCTTATAACTGTCTCCATTCACCTTCTCTTATAACTGTCTCTATTCACCTTCTCTTATAACTGTCTCTATTCACCTTCTCTTATAACTGTCTCTATTCACCTTCTCTTATAACTGTCTCTGTTCATCTTCTCCTATAACTGTCTCTGTTCATCTTCTCCTATAACTGTCTCTGTTCATCTTCTCTTTTAACTGTCTCTATTCACCTTCTGTTATAACTGTCTCTGTTCATCTTCTCCTATAACTGTCTCTGTTCATCTTCTCCTATAACTGTCTCTGTTCATCTTCTCTTATAACTGTCTCTATTCACCTTCTCTTATAACTGTCTCTATTCACCTTCTCTTATAACTGTCTCTATTCACCTTCTCTTATAACTGTCTCTGTTCACCTTCTCCTATAACTGTCTCTGTTCATCTTCTCCTATAACTGTCTCTGTTCATCTTCTCTTATAACTGTCTCTATTCACCTTCTCTTATAACTGTCTCTATTCACCTTCTCTTATAACTGTCTCTGTTCATCTTCTCCTATAACTGTCTCTGTTCATCTTCTCCAATAACAGTCTCTGTTCATCTTCTCCAATAACAGTCTCTGTTCACCTTCTCCTATAACTGTCTGTTCATCTTCTCCTATCACCGTCCTCTATTCACCTTCTCCCATTGCTGACACTGTCCAGTTTTTCTGGTGATTATCTGCATTCATCATTGATGTCCACTCTCTGTATTCATCATTGATGTCCACTCTCTATATTCATCATTTATGTCCACTCTCTATATCCATCATTGATGCCCACTCTCTGCTCTGTATTCATCATTTATGTCCACTCTCTGTATTCATAATTTTGTCCACTCTCTGTATTCATCATTTATGTCCACTCTCTGTATTCATCATTTATGTCCACTGTCTGTATTCATCATTTATGTCCACTCTCTGCTTTGTATTCATCATTTATGTCCACTCTCTGTATTCATCATTGATGTCCACTCTCTGCTCTGTATTCATCATTGATGTCCACTCTCTGTATTCATCATTGATGTCCACTGTCTGTATTCATCATTGATGTCCACTCTCTGTATTCATCATTGATGTCCACTCTCTGTATTCATCAGTTTTTCCACTCTCTGTATTCATCACTTTTTCCACTCTCTGTATTCATCATTTCGCTAACTCTGTAGCAAAAGAGTTACGAACGCAATTTGAAATCTCGCATGCCGCGTTCGAAACACAGCTGTGGGCGACTTGGAAGCAGACCGTCATGCTTTGATTCATAGAATGGGATGAGTGCCGTTCGTTCAGAAAGCAATGGCAAACTACTGAACGTAAACTTGCCCAGCAGTCAGACATTATAAACAGCCAAAACATCCTGGGGTTGACTGCTAGGTCCTGTAAAGGATATGCAACCAACTTTATTCATCATTTCTTGTTACTATCTGTATTCACCATTTATGTCCACTCTGTATTCACCATTTATGTCCACTCTGTATTCACCCTCTCTGGTCACTATCTGTATTCACCATTTATGTCCACTCTGTATTCACCCTCTCTGGTCACTATCTGTATTCACCATTTATGTCCACTCTGTATTCACCCTCTCTGGTCACTATCTGTATTCACCATTTATGTCCACTCTGTATTCACCCTCTCTGGTCACTATCTGTATTCACCATTTATGTCAACTCTGTATTCACCCTCTCTGGTCACTATCTGTATTCACCATTTATGTCCACTCTGTATTCACCCTCTCTGGTCACTGTCTGTATTCACCATTTATGTCCACTCTGTATTCACCATTTATGTCCACTCTGTATTCACCCTCTCTGATCACTATCTGTATTCACAATTTATGTCAACTCTGTATTCACCAAGTCGGCTCCGTGGCGAAGGTCTTACATACGCAGTTCATAATCCCGCATACCCACGTTCGAAACACAACTGCACGCGATTTGGCAGCAGACTGCCTTGCGCTGGATTTAACGAAATTATATGGGTGCGAGTCGCTCAGAAAGCGATGGCAAACTAATGAACGTAAACTTGCCAAGAGATCACAACAGCAAACAAAGATGGTGTTGACTGTATCCTGTAAAGGATATGCAACTAACTTCTAACTGTATTCACCCTCTCTGGTCACCACCTCTGTTGACCTCTTCTGGTCAAGGTCTGTCCACTCTCTGTATACACGCCTTCTGCTTTCCAAGAAGGAAATCACTGGCAAACTACCATCTTTACAGATGCTCAGAAAACTCTTCCACTCACAGAAATTATAGAGAAAGGAGAGCACACATTTCAATTCATCAAGAATTCAATATCGAAGAATATATGTTATTAAGACATATACAACTGAGGATAGTGAAATACAAGTGGGCTTCAAGTGAAAACCTTAATTAATTGTGAAAAAGTAAAGAAAAAATTTATAAATTGTCTATGTAGTTACCACTGCGTTTAATGCAAGTCTTGCAGTGCTCATAAAGTGCTTGGATTTCTATAGAAGAAAGGCTCTTTATCACGTGTAACCACTCATGCACCACATGCTGTACCTCCTCATCGGACCGAAAAGTCTTTCCTCCTAGTGACTCTTGAGTTGCCCAAACAGGTGGGAATCACGTGCGGCTAGGTCTGGTGAGTACGGGAGATGTGGTACACATTGAAAGTGGAGGTCACTGATCAATTAACGAATATAAGAACGCTGATCTACTTTGGTGTATGTCAAAAGTAGCGCGGCCATCTTTAAAATGTACTTAAGACTTCACTGTGTTCGTCTGCACCGTGATGTCACCTACTAAACACTCTTGACATCCTTAACAACAGTATTGACAGGTTACAAGACAATGGCATGGTTACTGTAATTGCTATCACACTTTTAAGGTTTTCATTTGAAGCCCCCTTGTAATATGGACATGTGAAAAGATATGAACGTATGGAAAAGATAACTATGGAGGGAGGTGAACCAGGGAAGGGGAGAAGAAGACCACAATGTAGTTAGATTCAAGATGTGATTCAAGATGTGATCAAAACTGTGATTCCAGATGTGGTTCAAGATTTAATTCAAGATGTGATTCAAAATGTGATTCAAGATGCGATTCAAGATGTGATTCAAGATATGATTCAGGATCTTCTTCTTCTACTTCTTCTTCTTCTTCTTCTTCTTCTTCTTCTTCTTCTTCTTCTTCTTCTTCTTCTTCTTCTTCTTCTTCTTCTTCTTCTTCTCCTCCTCCTCCTCCTTCTTCTTCTTCTTCTTCTTCTTCTTCTTCTTCTTCTTCTTCTTCTTCTTCTTCTTCTTCTTCTTCTTCTTCTTCTTCTTCTTCTTCTTCTTCTTCTTCTTCTTCTTCTTCTTCTTCTGCTTCTTCTTCTGCTTCTTCTTCTTCTTCTTCTTCTTCAGCATTCCGAGCCATTGAGGTTCTTTGCTGCAGATACAAGCCGTCTCCATTCGTCTCTCTGGTTGATCTTCTCTTGCCAGTCGCTGATTCCAAGTGCTTGTAGGTCTGTATGTATATTATCTCTCCACCGTCTTCTTGGTCTACCTCGGGGTCTACGGTCATTTATTTCCTGGGTGTAAGCGAGTTTTGTTTCCTTATTATCGTGATTCAGGATGTGATAGATAATTTGCACATGACAGCAACAAAGGCAGGACATCTGGCTTGTGATGGAGAAAACTGTAACAAGTGGTATACAGACAAGTTCTGCACAGGAAAAGCTTTTTATTGATGGTGACACCTTAGACAATACCCTAATTCATCATCAGCATGTGCCAAGTCGATCAGCGTGGGCGGTTATTTGTCCCTATCTCATGCGATCACCAGAGCCGTGGATCAGTTATGTATGTTTATCACGATTATGCCACACAATCTAGATATTTATCTCTCAGCCTCCCCTGCGTTCTCTTCCCCCAATGTTGCCAGTTGTCAGCTAGTTCACTCGTTTATTTCCTCTCATAATGTACACAAACAATCTTGACTGTTTACGTCTAATTTCTCTAATCAGTTTACGGTTTTCATTTGCCTCTTGTAGGACTTGGTCATTGAATTTTCTCTGTCCATGGTATTCTTTGCATTGTCATCAGAAACCACATTTCCACTGCCATTATATGTTTTTTCAGCTTATCTGCTCATTGTCCACCTTTCACCAGCATACTTAAGTACATGTTCTATGTATCACTTCAGTATCTTTTTCTTGCAGCAAATGACATCTTTTTATTGGTCAGTATGTTTTCCATTTTTCAAAAGGAAACTGTTGCCACGGCTATTCTTGTTCTTCAAGACCCCTCCCATCAGATGTTATGACTGTTCCGAGAACTCTGTATCTATTCACTTGTTTCAGAATATTCCCATTTACCCTATATTACATTGTGATATTTCTTTCTTCTTAGTGGCGATCATAATCTGTGTCTTCCTTCAATTTGATTATAACCTCAGTTGTTCACTATGTACAAACAACCGCATCTACTAAATGCAGATCTGCATACCTGTCTATGGTTTGATCATATGTACAGTGGGCGGCAATGGTCTGTGTGTCTCTGATTCCAAGAGACATGGGAGTTCAAAGCTTCCAGGTCACCAAAAAGATGATGTATATTACCAACTGGACCAACGTGAATAAGTCACAATCTTTAGACTCGTCATATGGCACAACTGTCTGAAATACCACTTGTTTAATAAACTAAAGATAGGAGTTACTGATGAATGTAATTCTTCTTCTTCTTCTTCTTCTTCTTCAGCGTTCCGAGCCATTGAGGTTCTTTGCTGCAAATACAATCCGTCTCCATTCGTCTCTCTGGTGGACCTTCTCTTGTAATTATGTAATTATGAAATTGGTAAATTTGCATCTAGACATTTGCTGCAAGAGTACAGAGAATTATGTTGGTCTACACCCGCTCCACTTGAGATCAGTTATCAGTTCAGTTATCTGTTATCAGTTATCAGTTGGGGTGTCTTCATTGCACTCCGGACATGTCCATAGGTGCTCATATCCTCCCCCCAGCATATGTATCAGCGTCCGGTGGCTAATAGTGCCAGTTCTGTGTTGGTTGACGAGGCGCTTTGTTTTCCCGATGTACCTCTCGCGTCTGGCTGTGCCGATTCTTACTCCCAAGTCTTTCATCCTGGACAGCGATGTGGATTCACTGACGTTAAAGTCCTCTGTTCTCGACATATCTTTGAGGACGTTAATAACATCGGCACGATCCATGGGCTGGCCATCTACAGGGGGTGCAGAGCCAGCCAGTTTATCAGCTCGTTCATTTCCCTCGACTCCCGCATGTCCCGGGACGAAAATGAAGGTGACTTTACAGACAACAGACTTCCGCAGCGACTCAGTCCACTGTCTACGTACAGATCCAGCTTCGACCTTCCGAATCATGCTCATTGAGTCACTTAGTACACACACGTTGGTATAATGCTGTGATTCTAGCCATAGGAAAGCCTGTGTTACTGCCATCACCTCCATCGCCATGCTGCTCGTGGTCATAGCGTGGGCACCACTTCCACTTGAGAACAGACTCTATGGGATGTCATAAAGTTAACTATTTGTTCATAAAGTTAACTATTTGTTCATAAAGTTAACTATTTGTTTTCTTGTGTTTCCTCGCTTTGAACTCAATCATAGTCATACACGTGCTACTAAAAGAGCCGATGTTTGGCAGTCTGACTAGTGGGTATACCAGTATCTCAAATGAATGGCAGCAAATGAGAGAGAAGATGTGAAAATGATCAATATCCTCAACACCACGCGTTATGGTCTGTAACAAGAAAAAGGCAAAGACTGCACAGATAAATAAATAATCATTAAAGAAAGAAAAACCAATTCCGTAGAAGAAACATGTTGTGGGTGTCAAGTGTTAAGACACTCACAGTTGTATTCTTTTAAAATGTATTTTAGGGTTTAGATTTCCCAGGGCCAGATCTGTCCCATGAGGTTCTATGTCTGTAGGGTGATCGCCTTTGCCAGTGGCCAAGGCTGGAACAATGAGCAGATGAATACAATTTGATTTTTATTAAGGCCTTTCAGTCCCGCTGTGTGTCTTTAGGACCTTTGTGGTCCACAATATCATGTTTGCCGGTGTTAGCGGTCAGTGATTCGTGTTGTCAGTTTGGATGACCGCCTTTGCGTCCTGGCCAGATCGATAGCAGTTTTACATCCACAATTTGATCTCCGCCCAAAAGACAGATACTACACTTTGATCTTAGTCAAAAGACAGGTGCAACACTTTGATCTTAGCCAAATGACAGGTGCTAAACTTGGATTTTAGCCACAAGCCAGGTGGTACACTTTGATCTTGGCAAAAAGACTGATACTACACTTTGATCTTAGCCAAAACACATGTGCTAAACTTTGATCTTAGCCAAAAGACAGATACTACACTTTGACTTGGCCAAAAGACAAGTGCTACATTTTGATTTTAGCTAAAAGACAGATACTACACTTTAAACTTAGCCAAATGATAGGTGATACAAATCAGGACGAACTTGGAAGCAATAGAGATGTGGTCCTGAGGCGGATGTGAATTCCTTGGACTCTCAGAGTAACTAACAGCGACTGCCTGAAAGAAGATACTGAAACTATTACATTATATCCAACAATAAGAATAAGATGAGAGGCACTGGAGAACATCGTGACGACTGGAAAGATGGAGAGGAAGAGAGGCAAAGGCCGACCAAGAGAAATTATATTGGATTGACTGAGACAGCATAATTGACCCAGAACACAAAAGACAGAACACCAGCTAACAGGACACTTGATGATGATGATGATGATGATGATGATGATGATGATGATATTTAAATTCTTCTTAAGATTTCTTAAGTAACTCACACTTTCTCATGGGCATGCACTTTCTGCTGTCTGTGCTATCAAATTGTTTATCTTCTCATATTAAGCGCAGATAGAAGCAGATTGTCCATAAACAATAAATTACCCCCCTCAACTCTTTCATCTAAGTTAACTCCCTTCAGTTTACCATCACTAACAAGGACATCAGAATCTTATCGAAGCATCATCGATCCTAGAAGGGCGGGCGGGGGGAGGACGGAAGGTGTTCGTCCCATTTCCCCAACAAGAAGACAAAATCTATCCATTACAATTTTTTCCTTCCACCTTTTCTTTCACCAAAGTGCTGCGTTTTATTTCGCTTATGCTGATCTTTTTATTCTGTCCAAATCTGCCCGGTCGCCAAGTCGGAAATTCTGTGTCATTATTCAGCCCGTCCTTAGGGATTGCTCGCACATCGGAATATATGAAACCACGGCTGCTGATCCGGGCAGAATATCGATGTGAATGAATGTCGAAAGATGTACTCTAACAGATGAAAGAATTATATATATATATATATATATATATATATATATATATATATATATATATATATATATATATATATATATATATATATATATATATACGTGTGTGAGTGTGTGTGTGTGTATAAGTGGGTGGGTGAGGGAGGGGGTCTACACTGTTAAGACGGGCCTGCGTGCCCAATTTGTAACCCTTTTAAAATAAAGTTGAATTGAATTGGGGAAAAAAAAAATTCAAAATGCAACGTTCCAGTGAATGGAACCAAGTCAGTGTATTTAAGTATTTCGGTACTTTACTAACGCAGATTGAAGATGTGTTAAGGAATAGAATATATCCCAAGCAATGACAGTATTACACAAGATGAGGAATATTCTCTGCAATTCATCAGTTTTAAACAAAGTGAGGACATGTGTTCTTAGGATATATATTGAGTCAATCCTATTGTACGGAAGCGAATTATGGACAATTAACAAATAAGTGAGGAATTATGTGGAGGCTACAGAGATCTAGTCGTATAGAAGAATGGTGAGAATACCGTGGACAGATAGTAACACCAATGCAGATACAGCTAGTCGTCGACTTACGACCTATGCAACTTACGACCATTCGACTTTACGACCACAATCACTAGCCATATTATTAACTCGAGTCTAGTGCTCCACATTGACGTGGATAGGCCTTAGGTTCATACCAGAGTGCGATCAGCGTTGCCAGTAGTGGGTTGTGCTCAATATTTAAAGATTTATTTCTGCCTCAATTATCAGTCGAACGGCGTTGTCTGCAAAGATCAGGTTGTGTGACGGTTTATTCCATGCTCAGTCTTCGTAGACTTAGATGGATAACCTGATTTTTGCAGATGATGCTGCAGTTACAACCCACTCTGAGGAAGAATTACAATGTCTACTATCTGCATTCTCTAATGCTTGTTCAGAATTTGGTTTAACAATTAGCAAAAAGAAGACACAGATTGTGTCACAAGGTGCACATGGGGTACCATCAATCTTTATTGACGACGCCGAACTAGAGATGGTAGACCATGTAATAATAATGTTTCCTATAGTATTTTCCACACCTGTATTTTGTATGTTTTGCAAATATTAAACCAGTTGTACATGTACAGTTAATGCAGTGTTTTTCTTAAACCTGACGATGTAAAAATAAGAAACAAAATGGTGTAGAGACGATACAAATGACACAAAATGAACATCGAAAATTATGATTTATAACAATAAAAAAAGAAATTTATGATATAATTTAACTTAAATATTTTTATAACATCACTTCACATTACTGTACACATAGCGTACTCAACTTACGACCAAATCGTGTTACGACCGGTCTGTCGGAACCGATCGTGGTCATAAGTCGACGCCTACCTGTATTTTCGAACAAGTTATAAGCGTCAGAGGAAGACAATATACATTCTGTGGGCATGTCATGAGAAGATGAAAGCTGGAGTGTGTCGTCACAACGGGAACATTGGAAGGTAGGAGAGACCGACGGAGACCAAGAGTGAAGTAGCTGGATAGATGGCATCATAGCTTGCAGGAACATCATCATCTAACTGATCGGCTGTGCAATAAACAGAAGGCTGTGGATAGACATGGTCACCAACGCCACACGGCATGGACTATAAGAAGATTGGCAGTACGCGAGACAGAAAGCTGTGGACATCATCAACGCCACACGGCATGGACTATAAGAAGATTGGCAGTACGCGAGACAGAAAGCTGTGGACATCATCAACGCCACACGACATGGACTATAAGAAAATTGGCAGTACACGAGACAGAAGGCTGTGGACAGACATGATCATCAACGCCATACGTGACTGGACTATAAGAATATTGGCAGTTCACGAGACAGAATTCTGTTGACAGACATGGTCACCAACGCAACACGGCAAGGACTATAAGAAAAGATATACATGTATATGCGTGTATGTGTGCGTTTTTATTTATTTATTTATTTATTTTTTCATATTCACTTTCATGTTCACTTTCATATTCATTTGCGTATTCACTTCTGTTCAAACAATGTAATTTACTCAGCGTACCCGTTCGTTTGTTGGCTCTGTGTCGAAGAGCTTGGGAATACAACTCGTAATACCACATACCGCGTTCGAAACACAGCTGCGGGCGATTTGGAAGCAGGCAGCCTTGCATTGATTTCTCATATATTTGCATGAGTGCCGGTCGTTCAGAAAGCAATGGCAAACTACTGAATCATAAACAGTCAAACATGCTGGGGTAGACTGCAATGTCCTGCAAAGGATATGCAACTAACTAACCCGTTCAGTTATGAGCCCGGTTTGGTAGTGGCTTAACGCTGGCCTACGGACCCGGCGGCCATTGGGTCGAATCTTTATTTGGGCGGATTCTGAAAGTTAACCTGGGCTCCGAGGTCGGTCCAGCCTAACATGAGCACCAAGAAATGATTTGGGTAGTAAAGGCGGTGGACGCGATACTGACCACTTGACCCATTGAGTGCCGAAGGGTTTATACACATCTGGGTTTTGCGCCATGTGTCCAATCGCCTTGGCTTCTAAACGAGTCATTGACCTAATTTACTGAGCCGTTCTGTCCCTCCCTGGCTTCTGGTTTTTGTGTTTTGTATGCTTGGTTGAAATATTTCTTCTGCCAGTGATCAATTGTCAGTCAGTCAGTCAGTCAGTCAGTCAGTCAGTTAATAGATCATAATCCTTGCACATCGAATTATTAGTTCAGAAGAGCTCAGACCCTCCCCTCAATATCGCTCTCAGCGTGCAGCGCATGACGACGCCAGTTCTGTGTTGATTGCCTTTCCTCATTGGCTTCTCTAATGGTGCTCCAGTTTACCTTGACCTGGTTTGAATTGTCCTTGCAGCCTGATCAAATTTGCAGAATTACATCCGTCCCTTGAGTCATTTACTCACTCACCTCCCTGAGGCCGATCGGGTTATCAGTTTAGTCCATTGTCCATCCACTTCCCCACAGCACACAAGCGGGCAAGCCTATCTGCTCGTTCATTTCATAATACACCCGCGTGCCCTGGCATACAGATGAAACAGATATGTTTTAGTCCTGACCTCCTCAAAGATTCAAACCATTGCCTTCTGGCCGACGCTGTGGCGACATAGTTACGGGCGCAATTTGCAATCCCCCATTCGGCGTTCGAAACACAGCTGCGGAAGAATTGAAAACAGACCGTCTTGCGCTGGTTTGAGTCCCGGTCGTTCAGAAAACAATGGCAAACTACTGAACGTGAACTTGCCAAGAAATCACAAACAGCAAGAAAATAATGGGGTTGACTGCGACTTCCTGTAAAAGAATGTGCTACTAACTTCTGGCCCAACCCTTCTAGGTCTTCCCTAGCGTACGTGTGCCTGTGTATTTAGTCTAACATGATATTGGTATCTGGAAAGAATGGCAACCTTTTTTTTTTTTTTTTTTATTAAGTTGCATGTCCTTCACAGGACGTAGCAGTCAATCCCACCATTTTCGCTGTTCGTGATTCCGGGGCAAATTTTACGTTCAGTAGTTTGCCATTGCTTTGTGAACGACCGGCTCCTATACCTTTTTCGAAAAAACCAGCACCACTGTGTTTCGAACCCGGGTATACGGACTCACAAACCGCGTTCGCAAGCCCTTAGCTACAGAGACCGGTAATGGCAACCTACTGAATGTTAAATTGCCTAGAATATCAAGCCGGGATTGATCGCAACGTCCTGCAAAGGATATGCGACATTTCTTAGGGGAAGATTTTATTTCTGTTTGTTCAAAGTGTCTCTGGTATCCACCGGCCTGGACAAATTAATATCAGGGATATCTCTGCGGATGAATTGTTGTGAGGAAAGGAACCGCTCATCTCATGCCATAGTGCAGTGATCTATTATGTGTGAACTGATACGTCATACTTCATAAATAGATATCCGATTCAGTTTGTCCTTTTTTTGTGCCTTCTGCCGTGTGCTTCATTTATTTGGCTTTCATGAGTGTCAACCAATACGTAGGAATGTATTTCTGGTATTTAAGTTAATTGCTTCTCCTTAACCGGACTTCGCAATCAACCCCTGCATTGTTGGCTGTTCGTGATTTAGTAGGTAGGTCTTACGTTCAGTAGTTTGTCATTGCTTTCTGGACTAAAGACACTCATAGTATCGAAATCAACGCAAGACAGTCCACTTTCACTTCGCCCTCGGCAAATAACCTTCGACTCGGTGTGTCGGGGAGTTGTGATGTGCGCTCACTGCCAATTAGCAGCTACACTGACGCCGGCATTTCTCATAATATTTTAATAAAATACCCGGTAGTTAACCCGGTCAAACATGCCTGAAGAAGTCGGATGTGTCGGCCGAAAAGTGCAAATATCGCAGTTCTGTTGTAAATAGGCACAACGAAATTACGTTGACAGCAACATTTCGGGCGAACGCAGAAGACGAAGACGAATTTCAACAAAATTGGTCAGATTATAACATCTACTCTCCTTTTCTTGTGCCTCGGCCGTGAAGCGATATAGGGCCTTGCCTGTTATCTTGAACCCCGCGAGGAGTTGTCGACTGGGAGGGTCTTTCATGTCGGAGAGGTCAAGAGATGGGAAGTAGAGGAAGTAAAACATAAACTTATTGCTTGTCGGAGAGGTCAAGGGATGGGAAGTAGAGGAAGTAAAACATAAACTTATTGCTTGTCGGAGAGGTCAAGGGATGGGAAGTAGAGGAAGTAAGACATAAACTTATTGCTTGTCGCAGAGGTCAAGGGATGGGAAGTAGAGGAAGTAAGACATAAACTTATTGCTTGTCGTAGAGGTCAAGGGATGGGAAGTAGAGGAAGTAAGACATAAACTTATTGCTTGTCGGAGAGGTCAAGGGATGGAAAGTAGAGGAAGTAAGACATAAACTTATTGCTTGTCGGAGAGGTCAAGGGATGGGAAGTAGAGGAAGTAAGGCATAAACTTACTGCTTGTCGTAGAGGTCAAGGGATGGGAAGTAGAGGAAGTAAAACATAAACTTACTGCTTGTCGTAGAGGTCAAGGGATGGTAAGTAGAGGAAGTAAAACATAAACTTATTGCTTGTCGGAGAGGTCAAGGGATGGGAAGTAGAGGAAGTAAAACATAAACTTATTGCTTGTCGGAGAGGTCAAGGGATGGGAAGTAGAGGAAGTAAGACATAAACTTATTGCTTGTCGGAGAGGTCAAGGGATAGTAAGTAGAGGAAGTAAGACATAAACTTATTGCTTGTTGGAGAGGTCAAGGGATGGTAAGTAGAGGAAGTAAGACATAAACTTATTGCTTGTCGGAGAGGTCAAGAGATGGGAAGTAGAGGAAGTAAGACATAAACTTACTGCTGGTAAGTAGACTTCACTCATTCAGTTCAAGAGATGATTAATCGTTTTAAGCGATTTCCCGTTTCTGCCAGTTCGCGGCGACTTCTCTAGCCAGGCGGTCTTAATTCTTCAGGCTCAAGATGCCCTCTATCTTTCTTAAACCGCAAGGTACAATTGGCTGTTCGTGATTCCTGGGCAAGTTTACGTTCAGTAGTTTGCCATTGATTCTGAACGACCAGCACTCATACCATTTCATACAAAAAAAAACGTTCGTACACATCCGGTGTGCTGATGCGGGGTGACATATGCCTGGGTCATTAACATTGAGGTGAGTGACCCCATAGCAAGACTACGAGAAGAAACAATCAGCCCTGAGAAATAATGGGGCGGATGTGAGTGGATACCCCTAGGGTGGATGGGGCGAAAGACAGTGGAGTGTTGTGTGAAGTGAGGAGACTTGAAAGTGAGTGAGAGAAGAGACCGACTGCGGGTCAGGTCGTTTTTAAGGGAGTTGAGTTTTAGACACCGAACGAGTCGGTAGTCCGGTAGTCGACGGAGAACTGTGTTGTGTGATTCTCCGAGCTGTGAATGGAGTCCTAAAACCCAGAGTGGGTTACATAGTGAGCAGAGGCTCCGACCCAGTGGGTGGGTCGTATTATGTGAGATCCAGCCGTGGATAGTAGTTGAACTACATGTCTATGAATTTGAGATTCAGCAGGCCGTGAGAAGGCATTGATGTGTGCGTGTAGAGTTGTGAGGAATATATATATATATATATCTTCGGTGGATTACATTGTATTGTGGATTTATAAACATGTTCCGTTTGTCCGTGTTCTTTCTGTAATAAAGGATTATGTGCGCCAACTCAATCTTGTTTCATGACTGGTGAATGTGCACTGCGGGGGTGAGTTATATTGCAAGACAGTTAGATAGCTCAATGGACACACCAGGAGTATCGTTACCTAGACAACGACCATCACACCACAATATCACGAACATATCATCGTAAGAACTTCGTGATATTATCATCAAGAACGTCATGTGACATCTGGGGTCTCTCCGGTCAAGGACGACGGGGATATATTCAGATATCTGGCAGGCTTCGTCCGATCAAGAACAATATAGACATTGTTGTCATTCTGGTTATTTGTGAACTCTTCGCTGAGAGAGGAGTTATTATCTGGTGATTACGTTCCATCAAGCTAGACATCGTTGATTCAAGAGGTTAATGTGAACTCTTTTGTGTGTGCGCCAGATAACTAACACAGACAGACAGCAGTGAAGGCCCAGGCTAGCAGAAGGGGCACGGGAAAAACCAGGATTAATCCAGAAGGGAGTGGGAATATCGGGCGTGTGTGTGTGTAAGACGCCACATCGAAGAAAAACTATCAGCGCGCTAGAGAAGACACAGCAGGTCAACGGAGAATGTGAGGTGATGGGGAGTCACTAGTCACAAACAGCGCAAGAGAAAACAGCGGCACAGATCAACTGAGAGAGGGGACTACTGTGACGGGGGTTGGACACTAGACACAAACACTGAGCACAGGTAAAAGTCTGCGCGGCGAGACGGGCTGGATATCGCTGTCGGTGATAAAGACAGGATTGATAATGCAAGATATTGACAGGTGTGTGTGGCGATGGAACGCACTGTGTTGTCGCAAGTTGACTGGTCAAGATTTGTCGACGCAGTTAATAGGACGGGTGGAGACACCAGCGTCCAGGTACGGGGGAGAGTTACGTTAACCCTACCACAGCCGTGCGGGGGCAGAAGTGGAAAGTGTTCGTGTATGACGAAAAAGTTTCCGGGCATTTTACAGACAGATTAAGTGTGACTTTCCACGGAGTTAAAAGAGCAGCCGGGAGGGGCTGTCAAGGTTGTGTGGAAACGGGTTTTATGGAGGAATTTTTCACTGAGGGTGATAAAGAGAAACTGAGGTGACATTGTCAGTTGGGGGTGGAAGGAGTAAAGGTACTCAGGAAAATTTCCACGGCCTATTGTGGTCAAGATGACTCATTGTGATTGAACAAAACAAGGTTGTTTTGAAAGAAAGCCAGACTTTATGTTCGTCTTTCTTCAAGCCCTTTGTCATCATTATTCTGTTACGAGCAAACATTTTAACGTGGCATCATCGCAACCATGGTCGTATTTCTTTGCCAATAAGGATTTATATGTAAAAATTTAAAGCGCTGGATATTTGGTGGCATTATTATTTTTTTTGTTGTTGCTGAACTTTGCCTTTAAACGTGAGTCTATCACATAAATGATACAGCGAAGCGCCATCTCCACAACGATAGTATAAAGACGTTTGGATTATTACTGTGGTGTCACCACGTCCAGAGAAAGTACAATAACGTTACGGACTGTGTTGAGACAGAACATTTTGGATAATCACTATCATCTTCAACTTTTGTCGACAGTTGGAATTTATGATCACCATGTGAAATTCAGGAACCACTCAACAAGTCGATAAGTCGCTTTGGAAACTAGCGTCGTAGACATTTTCAGCATAGTGTGGGAAACTATTAAAAACTATTAACAGCAAAATACGAACTTGTGGCGACGGAGTAATAGGCCCATATTTGTCGGCCAACCATTTGCACATTTTTTTTTTTACTCCCATCGTTATTTATTGTTGTCGGGTGTTACGCAATTATTTGTATGTGGTCCAGTGTTTGTCAAGAGTAGGGGATTTTTGTGTTGTTTCTCGAAGGTCGGGAGACAGGGCGAAAAGTTATCTTCTGAGGTGCACCATATATTTTCTGGGAAGAAAATCGAAAGGTCGGTTTGTTTGGTTCTGCAGGGACGGTCCTGAATTATATAACGTGCCAGTTTGTGTTTAACGTCAGATCTGTGTATATTTTTTGATGCTATAATTTTTTTTTTCTTCTTTTCGTTATATTTACATATGATATTTGTTGTGGTCGTATATATGTTATTATTGTGATCTTTCGTCATGTCTGCTGTCTAGTGGTCTTTGTCATTTTATATTTATATATTACGTGCACTGTGGGTGTCCCTACACAAGCTTGTGGTTGTTACTGTAGTTTATTTCTTTGTGATCACCGTCTCCGTGTACTTGGCTTGTGAGTCTAACGTTTTATAGAAAACACTTACTGTTATCATCCATTTGTTTGTATATGTATTTATATGTATGTTTAACAATATTTCCAGGGACTTTATGAACTTGTGGTCATAGATATATATGCGAGGGAGTATAGGTGATACTTCCCCCCTCACTACCTAGTGCTTATAGAGTGACTGGGTGAGTACAGAGTGATATTTTAGCACTACGAATTTACGTACACAGGGAGTGCTGGTGTACTTAGGGAAGTGACTCAAAGACTAACAGCAGAGTCGTCATATTTATAGTTGGCTGACAGACAGCAACGTGTCCACGAGTACAAGATGCCTACTTTAATGGAATATATCGAAGAAGGTGAACGAATAGGCCTGAAAGGTAAAGAGTTACAGGAGTATGCAGAAGCAAAAGAACAAAAACAGACGGAAAGAGAGGAGAGGCATAATGAACGCGAGGCAAAGCGTCTACAGGAAGAGAAAGAGACACAAGTAAAACTAGCTGAAATGGAACACAAGCGTCTACAGGAAGAGAAAGAGACACAAGTTAAACTAGCTGAAATGGAAAACAGGCGTTTACAGGAAGAGAGAGAGACACAAATGAAAATGGAAATTGAGAAAGAGAAGATTAAGATGGAAGCTGAAATTGCACTCAGAAATTTAGAACTATCTTCGAAAGGTCAAAGTGAGGAAAACAGAAGACCTTCACAGTCATCACAACGATTGAAACTGCCATACTTTACGGACCGGAATTGTCTTGAATCCTATCTTGGGAGATTCGAATCGTCAGTAAAAACATTAGGCATTCCAGAAGCAGAGTATGCGATGCGACTTGTCGAGTTTCTTACGGGTAAGGCACTAGACACCATGTTCAATTTACCTGTAGAAGAACGAAACAACTACACTATCTTACGTCAACGTTTGCTGACAATGTTCCAACTAACTGAACATGGATATAGAACAAAGTTTAGACAGTTAGTGCCAGAAACAAATCAAGATTTCACAGACTTTGTTAACACAATAAAGAACACATTTAACAAATGGATGGAGCTCGCAGAAGTAGGGAAAGATTTTAATAAATTAGTAGATTTAGTGTTAAGAGACAAAGTATTAGCTTCATGTAATACCAATTTAGTGGCTTTCTTTGAGGAACGTAAGCCAAAGGACATAGACACAATGTCTCAGTTAGGGCAAAACTACATGACTGCACATCATAACGTATCTATTGGGAAACTAATGAGTGAGGAAATAGTCTGTGCAGCGTACACTAAACAGGACCAGAATCCAGTCATCAGACCAAGGGCGAAAAGTGTGGATTCAGCACAGAAAGGTGAGCAGCAAGAACTTCAAGATAATGGTTTCCGAGGAAACAATGTTGGTAGAGTAGGACGGTACCCATATAGAAGAGGGAATTTCCAGAGACGTCCAAATTATGCCGGATGCTGGAATTGTGGGAGCTGGAGACACAAAATGGCAGAGTGTGATGCACAACCATCAGATGGACCAACGAACAACAGTAAAAGGGAGATCACTTGTTTCAAATGTGGAAAGAAGGGGCATGTCACCCATCAATGTAGGATGAGAGAAACAGAGCACTCAAATGCAGCGCAAGTAATTGAGACGCTGAACAATGAAGATTGTAGTGGGTGCAAACCTCTTTTTGAAAAAGACAGTCAGCCAGTCCTAATATGTGGTCATACAGTGAAAGCAGGGTCAGCAGTGCATGAAGGAGGAAGTCTGAAGCTGCATCAGGGATTCGTCAATGATAGACCAGCGTTAACAATTAGGGATTCCGGATGTACGTCTATCGGAGTGAGGAAAAGTTTAATAGATCCCGCGGATTATACAGGGGAAAAGATTAGATGCATAACATTCAACGGCACAGTAGAGTTCTACTCATTAGCCATAATAACAGTAAAAACACCATATATCACTGGAAGAGTGACAGCGTGTGTTTTGGACTCACCAGTGGCTGATTTGATCATAGGAAATGTTATAGGAGTTAAAGATTGTACAGAAGAGGAAGTAGTTTATTGGGACCAAAAATATAGTGTAAGCAGTAATGAGGTAGTTACCACAGGAGAACCTAAATTAGAGAGTATAGCTGAGGTAGAAGAGGCACTTGAAGTAGACACAGGAACTCAGGACAAGGATAGTACAGCTGAGCAGATGAGAATGGATCCCAAATATAGTGCTAGTGGCTCCCAGAGACAAGATACTACTCTGAACAAATGTTCCCAAGGGTGTAGGAGAGTAGAACATAGGCAGTCAAAGAAAGGTAGATGGTGCTTCGAGAGGAAGAACAATGTTCTCACTCGCAGGTTTTCAGATAGCAGAACTGCACGTGGGCAAGTAGCAGTACCTTTAGCACACAGAGACCGATATACTAGAACAGCTCAGGATAGTGCATGTGCAGGGCACATAGGCATAAGGCGTATGCAGCAGAAAGCAGGGTGCCAGGCATATGGGCCAAGATTGAATAAAGAACTCAGACTAAACAGAGACTCAAGTGTAACGGTGCAATATGCAGATAGGAAAGTTGAGTCAGGTCAAAAGAGTGTTCGCGACATTACTGACCCAGGGCTAGGGATAGCAAACAGATGTTGTAATTGTAGAGGTACCATGAGTCATGGGTACATGAAAGGTAGACACAGCATCGACAGGAATCAGAGGTGGGTTGATGCAAGAAAAGAACCACCTGATATATGGTCGGTACACAAATAGCTTGTGTCTTTTTGAAGATGTTAATAGACCTGCAGATACACAGTTATGATGTTTCCTATGATGTATTATTATTATGTGATGTATTAGTTCATGCATTGGTACACAAGATAGAAAGATGGTTGTATGTATGTGTGGGGAATATGGGAGTGTACTATGAGCATTTGATGTATTATTTAGGGTGGTAGCTAAAGTGAGATGCAGCCATACTTAGGGCTACCCAGGCAATATGTCTGGGTCACATGCTTAGTAAGTTTTAGTCTCCCAATATTTGAAAACGAAGTTTTCTTTTAAGAGGGGGGTGATGACATATGCCTGGGTCATTAAAATTGAGGTGAGTGACCCCATAGCAAGACTACGAGAAGAAACAATCAGCCCTGAGAAATAATGGGGCGGATGTGAGTGGATACCCCTAGGGTGGATGGGGCGAAAGACAGTGGAGTGTTGTGTGAAGTGAGGAGACTTAAAAGTGAGTGAGAGAAGAGACCGACTGCGGGTCAGGTCGTTTTTAAGAGAGTTGAGTTTTAGACACCGAACGAGTCGGTAGTCCGGTAGTCGACGGAGAACTGTGTTGTGTGATTCTCCGAGCTGTGAATGGAGTCCTAAAACCCAGAGTGGGTTACATAGTGAGCAGAGGCTCCGACCCAGTGGGTGGGTCGTATTATGTGAGATCCAGCCGTGGATAGTAGTTGAACTACATGTCTATGAATTTGAGATTCAGCAGGCCGTGAGAAGGCATTGATGTGTGCGTGTAGAGTTGTGAGGAATATATATATATATATCTTCGGTGGATTACATTGTGTTCTGGATTTATAAACATGTTCCGTTTGTCCGTGTTCTTTCTGTAATAAAGGATTATGTGCGCCAACTCAATCTTGTTTCATGACTAGTGAATGTGCACTGCGGGGGTGAGTTATATTGCAAGACAGTTAGATAGCTCAATGGACACACCAGGAGTATCGTTACCTAGACAACGACCATCACACGACAATATCACGAACATATCATCGTAAGAACTTCGTGATATTATCATCAAGAACGTCATGTGACACGGAGGTTAGCGGTTCAACCCCTACACCGGACAGCTGGACTAAAATGTTGACCTGTCGTCCTTTGACTTGGGGACGTAAATTACAAGTACCTCTGAAGTCGGAGTGGGTTCGCCTGATGGCGAGGGACACTGTTAATAGAGAAAGCTAATCGACACGCAAACTTCAGTCCATCACTAATATAAATAGTGTGTATGGACTAAGCTTGAGTTCAAAGCGAGCGAGCGCAAAAATAATACAAAAACCAACGCAACTTTGTTTCGATCGCGGTATGCGGAATAACGAATTACGCCCGTAACACCTTCGCCACGGAACCGGTTATTAAAAGGTGGTTTCTGATCGGGTAGGCCCAGAGTTAGAGAGCTGTGATGGTGTAGTACTAGACTCTCGCCTGCCAATGTGGTTGTGGTAGGGTCAAACTCTCAACGGCGCGGATGTGCAAAATTGACCAGGATTCTCAGGTCAAACAGCTTAAAATAGACACCAAGAAATGCCTTGGGGAGTAATGGCGGTCTGCGTTCTACTGACCACATCACGTCCGGAGAGCCGACTGACCAAATCACGCTCGGAGAGCCGACTGTTCATACAAACATGGTCCTGGCACCATGTACCTAGTGTGTCTAAGGCATGTACAGGGGACCTTACTTGTTTACTTACGATAAGAGTTAATGAGGGATGATTGACACAGATACCACCAGAGGAGACGGGCACAAAAGACAGCCGCCACCAACCCCCCAGCTGACGTCACAGATACAAAAAGGTTGAACGAGGCCGAATTATGAATTTTTGTTTTGAAAATTGGAATTGGAATTGGACCAACTCGTAAGAGCGCATAAGACACGAATCAGGGTGAATAAACCCACAAAAACCACATACCTCAACAATAACTACAGCTGAAAGAAGCAGGTTGGACGAGGCCGAATTCGGAATGTTTGTTTTTAAACCAAGCAAGCATTGACACATTGATTGAGGTCTACAAGGTGTGGACTACGCCTGGCCTGCAGCCAGCAGGGTTAGGATCGGCTAGCTTTTCCCAGGAGGGGACAAAAGTGAATATAAGTAGCCAATCAATGATCCGCAGACTACACAAGTCACCCCCACCTCCACGCGGTGTAGACCGGGAAACCATGATCGCGAGGTCATGCGTCAATGGGGCTTTGGCTCGCCAGGGGGGGGGGGCGGACTCCATTTGGTCAGATTTTTATCCTAAATCTGCTGTGGGGATTTTCATATTGCTCGTAGAAAAACTAAAAAAGTATAAACGGACTGACATTAGAAGGCAGCAAATCAAATGGTTTGGCCACGCAACTAGGTTACCAACTAACAGTATACCACAACAAGCAATGATGGAAGCAGAGGAAGAGGCCGACCACGTAAACGATGGACGCAGGGAGTAGCAGAGTCCATGGTAATATCGATATATGAAGCCCATAAACGGGCATTCTCCCGCTGTTTATACTTCACCTCGACATCGCAAGGTACAAGAGGAACAATATGAGATGATGAGATGAGATGATTGACACATATAGTCTTATTTATCTAAACAATTTGAAGCTTCCGGGATCCACAGCTCTCATGTCCAACTTCTGAGACTCGCTTGAACAAGTTAGACCTCTCGGAAGCTTAAAAATCCCTCGGTGTTTGAAACAAACCCACAAGAAAGAAAAACTCTTTTCAACATCCATTATTTCATTTAGAACCAAAGACAAGACAAAGTTTGAGATTGGGCAACCAATATGGAGTCCAGGTCCCTGGGGGGCAGGGCGAAAGTCAATGACCAACGATGTCCTACACGGAACAGGGGAAGTAATTAAGATCCGTTTCTGAAGAAGGGGCCTGAACTAAAGGTTGGAGACAGGCTATTGTTTGTGAAGCTGACCAGTTTGGTCTGCTTCTGGGCTGACAAGGGCCGCCTGGCAGCCAGAAGTGGGCAGATATTCCGTACCCAGATAATTGTTTATGGTTGTGAGTGCGCTTGGGTCAGTATATTAACTGTCGTTGTTTGTATCAAGTGTGTTGGGAACAAACAGTCCTCAAATCGTCATGAGGAGAAATAGGCTTTATCATTGTCTGTTCCCCATGTAGGCAGTCGGGTTCTACAGTTGTCATATGTGTGGTTAAAGAGAGCCATCTATGACTATTTTGTTTGATGTTTAGATAATCATCTCCAACTCTATTTTGTTTGATGTTTCCAGAATCATCTATGACTATAGTATGTTTGATGTTTAGAACATCATATACGACTGTATATTGTTCCACATATAAGGAATATTGTTTTATATCTATGTTTTGTTCCTCGTGTAGAGAATCATTTTCTGTTATTGTATTTTATTGACCGTAAAGAGAATAAGGTTCTGCTTCCTCTGCTTCTGCTCCACCTGGTCCTTCTACTTTTTTGTCTTCTTCTTCATCTTCTTGTTTATCTTGTTCTTTTTGTATCATTTCTTCTTCTTCTTCTTCTTCTTCTTCTTCTTCTTCTTCTTCTTCTTCTTCTTCTTCTTCTTCTTCTTCTTCTTCTTCTTCTTCTTCTTCTTTTGCTTCTTCTTCTTCTTCTTCATTTGTGATAGAAATGCAGAATGTTAGACGGGCCTGCGTGCCCAATTCTTAACCCTTTGAAAATAAAGTTTGTTCGTTCGTTCGTTCTTCTTCTTTTCCTTTTACTCCTCCTCCTCCACCTCTCCGAGCCCAGAAACTAGCCTTGTCTACAAAACTGATACGAAACTGCACATCCGCGGAGAGGTACATTAGTATTACATTAGTTTACGAATCCATGCATCACATACGGACTGATCTGGACTAGTGAAGCGTGTGTTTTTAATGGCTGTGGGGTTTTTTTTTTTTTTTATATTGCTGTTCCAAGTTTTGTATTTACTGTTTGTGGTAAATAGATGTCAACTGAAACGAGAAAAAGAGTGTTGGCGATGAGGTGCTACATAGAGCCTTTACTTTTTTATGGATGTGAAACTTGGACAATGAGCAGTCAAGCTGAAAAACATCTGATGGTTGTAGAAATGCGGTTTCTGAGGAGAATGCAAAGAATACCATGGGCAGAGAGAAAAACCAATGACCAAGTGCTACAGGATACAAATGAAACTCGTAAATTAATTAGAGAAATTAGACGTAGACAGTCAAAAATTTTTGGACATGTTATGAGAAGAAATGAATTGGAGAACTTAGTGACAAGATCGAAGGGAACAGATCATTGGGAAGACCGAGAAGTAAATACCTGGATGGCTTGGCCACATGGCATGGTCGAGACAGGAACACTGAGCTGATCCACGACTCTGGTGATCGAGTGAAATGGCTAATCATGACCGCCCACGCTTTCCGGCATGCCACATGATGGATGGATGGAGTTTATGCAACATAAACGGTAAATACAAAACTTGGAACTGCAATATTTTCAAAAACCGCAGTCATTAAAAATAAACCCTAGGGCATGTATTCTTCCCTGGTCTTAGGTCTTTCACTGTCAACAGATTGTAGGTCAATGACCTGGGGGAACGGGACACAGAGCTTTAGACGCAGCCAGCAGAGACATATCTTAGAAACATTGACACTTGCCCGCGGTCATGACCATTTTTCTTTTTCGTTTTCTCGCTTTGAACATAAGCACCGGGATAACTAGGGGATGTAAAATACAAGTACCTCAGAAGTTGGCGTGGGTCCGCCGTTTGGCGACGGAAGTAGAGTTCGTATATGGACTATGCTTGAGTTTAAAGCGGGCGAACGCAAAAAAAAAAAGAAAAGAAAAAGAGCCAGCACATTATACCAAATTCACCTCATTGAATGAAAGGGGTCATTTTCTACGTTAAAATTACACTCAACGGCGTGTTGATACTGCAAATGCTTGTATCAGAGACTTGGAATGTAATATTTATGAGCAGGATTGTATTATATCGTTTTTCCCCCCAGTTGACTCAGCTTTTACGTTGTTACATAACAATCTGAAAATGAACATTTGATGAATTTGTCAAGATTGACAAATCAGTCCTAACATGTCGGCTATTTTCACTGTAAAACGTAGATTTTTTGTTTGTTCTCAGCTAATGGATTGCCAATGTGTTTAAATCTTTATTTCTTTCGTTTTCGTTTCCTCGTTGTGTTTTGTGTTTTCTCTCTTTTCTCTGTATTTCGTCCATTATCTCTTCTTAAATGGCAACTTAATGTCAAGATTAATTTCAAATTATTGTGTCCCAATGCCAGGTCGGACATGTCCCTGAGGCCATGTAAAAATTATGAAGAAGAGCGAGATGAAAACACTGAGATGCGTTTTCTCTGAATAATCGTGTGATCTGGAAAAGATGTGAAGTCAGGAGAGGAGAGGAAGGAACGGATCAGTGCGAGAGGCAAATAGTGACACAATTGATGTGTTATACAAGGAAGTTTCACTTCCACGTTTTCCCATTAAATAGCACAAGGAGAATCAGGAGGAAGACGAGGGGGAGAAGAAGAGGAGGTACAGTAAGAAGATGAAGACCAGTAAAAGGAGGAAGATGAAAAAGAAGAGGAGAAAGTTTTAGAAGAGGGGAGGGGAAGAAGAGAAGGAGACATTAAAGAAGATGAAGAGCAGGAAGAGGAAGAAGAGGAGGAAGAGGAAGAAGAGGAGGAGAAATAAGAAGAAGAGATGGAGAAGGGGGATAAGAATGAACGAACACACGAAACAACTTTATTTTCAAAGGGTAACAAATTGGACACATAGGCCCGTCTGACATTCGGCCCTTCCAGTCACTCATCTTTCGTTCATCAATAGTGTATGATACATTCACATAGAAAGAAAAAAACATTGTTAAATGAATGTTGTAAACAGAAGAAGGAGGAGGAGGAGGAGGAGGAGGAGGAGGAGGAGGAGGAGGAGGAGGAGGAGGAGGAGGAGGAAGAGGAAGTGGAGGAGGAGGAGAACAACAACAACAAGCAGTAATAGCAACATCAGCAGCAAGAGGATAAGAAAAACGAAGAGAAGAAGAAAAACAACAACAAATTGTATTGCATTAATACTTTTACCGCCATCTTTGAGTGTCGCTGTTTACAACTGTCTAATGTATTGCATCAATGCTGGTAAACAAGAATAATGGGAACTGCAGTAAAGCTTAAAAAGTGAGAGGACATATCTATTATGTCTTGGTCTCGGCCTACCGAAACAACGAAATAATAGATATGTGCCCTCACTAACCTACCATCCTCACAATATTGCTGCCAAGAACATCCTCCTGAGACATCTATCCATTCTCCAGCCGGACCCGACCACTCGCGATGTCTTCTCAGAGACACCCACCCCCCTTTTTTTTCCTGTGGCTAACATGCGGGAGCGTAACCTCAGGGATGTGTTGGTCGACAGCAGTCTACCCCAACATCACAAGTCTCTTCCTGGCACAGTGGCTTGTCTTCGATCACGTTGCAAGACCTGCCCACATGTGCTTCAAACCCAGATTCTGTCATTTCCTAAGACGATTTTCCACATCCGTGAGAGTTTCTCATGCACGAGTCGCAATGTTATCTATACTATTACTTGCATACGTTGTGGCATGAGATATATAGAAGGGACAGGTTTACGTCTTGCTGATAGATTTAGGCAACACCTTTCTGATATTAACAGTGCCGCCCAGAAACCAATATCCATGCACTTCAACAGTCCTGACCACTGTGGCGTGGCTGAATATAGGTCTCGGCGATCAAATCGTGCGTATCTCATGAAACATTGGGAAACAGTCTCATCTTCCAGTTGGTTTCACTCTCCCCTCACGGCCTCAATGTCCAACACAGTTTCATTTAACTTCCAAACCCCACCCGCTCCCACCCCCTCCCCCCAGCTGTATTGTCCACTAATAAGGTAGTTGCATGTCCTATACAGGACGTCGCAGTCAACCCCAGCATTACTTTTTTTGTTTGGGATTTCTTGGCAGGTTTGCTTTGGTTTGCGATCGTTTCCTGAGCGACCGCCACTCATGCCCCTCGGTGAGGACCAACGCAATGAAATCTTCCGCAGCCCCCGGGAAGGTTAACCCGGTCAACAAATTCCCGCAGAAGTCGGATGTGTCGGTCTAACGGCGCAAGAACGCAGCTCTGCTGTAAACAGGCACAACGCAATCACATCCGGAAAAAAAAACTCCGGATGAACGCAGAAGAAGAAGAAATCTTCCGCAGCTGTATTTCGAGCGTGGAACGAGAAATTGACAATTGCGAAGTGTGCCCGTGACATCTTCGCCTATCCTAATTTTTAACTTTTGCCTACCTGAACTTCTGACTGTATTCTCCTTTGACCCGTTGACCATACATTAGGTTCATACAATCCACTGATAGTCGTCGAACGCGGGTCAGTCGTCAGTCACTCCAAACTGGGATACAGATTCAGATAAGTACCCTTAATATTGTCATGTAGCGTGTTTCACGTAGTTTTGTGTCGGTTTGCGTTTGTTCTATGCTCACGAAGGCTTTGACCGCAACGTCCAATTTGTTTCTTGTAATCGTGTTTTAATAAAGCTCACAATCTACTTCTCGTTATTTGGTGATTCATTCATTGCATCAACGCTGGCATGTCATCTTTGAGTGTCGCTATTTACAACTGTCTAGTGCCTGGCAAAGGGGTTAACGACTGTCTCCATAGTCCCATATATTCACGTGAGGAACACAACTGCGCGAGATTCGGCAGCAGATCGCGTCGCGTTGGATACTTACGGAGTATGTGAGCCGGCCGCTCAGAAATCAATGGCAAACTACTGACCGTAATCTTGCCAAGAACCCACTCCGACTTCTGAGGTATTTGTAATTTACGTTCCCAAGTCAAGGACAAGAAATCATCATTTTAGTCCAAATTACCAGTGAAGGGTTTTAACCCACTACCTCGGTATCAGCACTTAGGAATTTAAGAACGAGTGACCTTCTCCTTTCGGCCATAATGACGTCATCTAGTCGCTCTATTTTAGTTATGTCTAAAACTCCCATACGGTTACTTCTGGCCATTGATGTGAAGTCAATTAACAATTAAACATGTAAAACATTACTATTTTATGACTAATTTCAGCGAGTTCTTACAAGCTATGCTGAATGATGATATATATAGTTTCACACTAATATATCTTTCTGTAGATTGATTGATTGACTGATTGATCTAGGAACTTCTTCTTCTTCTTCGTTCATCCGGAGTTTTTTTTCGGATGTGATTGCGTTGTGCCTGTTTACAGCAGAGCTGCGTTCTTGCGCCGTTAGGCCGACACATCCGACTTCTGCGGGCATTTGTTGACCGGGTTAACCTTCCCGGGGGTTTCTTAGGACGTTTGACTCTCACTGTTGTGGTGTTATCCCCCATCCCAGCTGGTCCATATAGAACAGCCAAAGATCCTGGTCAGCCCTCAAGGGAAGGCAGGGGCAGACCATAGGCATTCCCCGCCATCCAAGGAGGCTTCCATACTTGCAGAGCCGATACATAGCGCTCTGGTACTGGGCTCACCCAAGGAATCGTCACGTCCTGCACATGGCTGCTTAGCCTCACTTCCGTATATTGGGCCTTCCGTTCACCATAGGCTGTTCTTCCGGAAACCAGAAGTATGCAGTCTGCAGATGACTTCCACACAGTGAGCTTTCGATTCGGACTTTCCATGTAATGGATTTGCTAGCCAAGCAATATTCCATTTCGTGCCACTAGGACACTTTTCCACCTTTTATGAAGCCCACACAGTGGGCTTTTGATTCAGACTTTCCACGTAATGGATTTGCTATCCAAGCAATATTCCATTTCGTGCCACTAGGACACTTTTCCACCTTTTATGAAGCCCACACAATGGGCTTTTGATTTGGACTTTCCACGTAATGGATTTGCTATCCACGCAATATTCCATTTCATGCCTCTGGGTCTTCATGCACCTTTAAATGTCAACCTGTATATAGTTAAAGTAATCTGCTGTCAACTTTAGCTTGTTGATATCTCCATAGAGCTTGTCCTCAAATGAAGCAGGTGTGGGCCAAAATATCTTTCTCTGTTCTGCATACGTTGGGCAATCCTGCAGCAAATGTTTTGCTGTCATTTTTCCAGTTCTACAATTACATTCATCGGTATCTCCTATCTTTAGTTTATTGAACAAGTGGTATTTCAGCCTGTTGTGTCCTGTGCGGAGTCTGAAGATTGCTACTTGTTCTCTTCTGTCGAGTTTGTAATATGCATCATCCTTCTGATGGCCTGGATGCTCTGATTCCCATTTGGTTCTATAAGTGCTTTTTATCAACCTCTTTGCCTCATTATAGGTTATGTCTATGTCAGGCTGTGGTAGTCGTCCGCCCTCTTTTGCCAGTCTGTCAGCCTCTTCGTTTCCAGGTATACTGCAATGTGATGGGATCCACTGTATTACAACTTTTTTGGATTTCTGGCATAGACCATGGAGTGCTGCTCTTAGGTCAGTTAGTTCTGTGCTGTTATTGCTCTTCAGTATTGAGACAGCTGACTTTGCATCTGTGAAGATAGCTATTTGCGTCTCTTTATTTTCCTCCATCAGGAGCATTTCTGCTGCAGTTTTCAGAGCCTCTACCTCCGCTTTGAAGTTACTTGAAAATTTTCCAGTTGCCATTGAATGTGTTTTTTTCGCTCCATTTTTTAAATTTAGGAGAATTCCTCCTCCTCCATTCTCTATTGAATTTTTGGCTGATCCATCTGTATATGCATGGGTCCAATTCCTGCTTGGGTAATGTTCTTTTATGTAGTTTAGGGTTATTTCTCTTCTTTCGGTTTCATGCTGTGTGTTCTTTTTCTCAATACCAGGAATGTTTTCTATCATCTCAGGCAGTTGCTGCTGTCTCCAAGCTGGGAACTTGTGTGCATTGTGTATGGGCTTGACTGTTGATATGTTAAGAATAGGATCTGACCTAATCCTTCGTTTTGCAGTTTCTACAAAGTTGCTACGCTTCAGTCTTCCCTTTCCAAAACCATTAAATCTGTTGTACATAGGGTGGTCTGTCAATCTTCTAAATTTTTCTGCTTGTTGCTGGGCTCTGCTATCTCTTCTATCCTGCATTGGTTGTAAACAAGTGATCTTTTCTAATTCATTAATAGGCGTTGTCTTCAGGCTTCCAGTTATGATTCGCATTCCTTGATTTTGGACTCTACTTATTTTGTTAAAGTTTGACTTAGCTGCTGTTGCCCAAGCTGCAATGCCATATTCCAGTACTGGCCTCACCCGCCCAGTATATAACTTCTTGAGAACTTTCTCATCTGCTCCCCATGTTGTACCAGCAAGCTTTTTCATGATTGCCATTCTTTGCCTTGCTCTTGTTCGATTTTTCTCAATCTGTGTCTTCCATGTCAGGCGACGATCAAAGGTGACTCCTAGATAGTTTGGATTTTCTTCATGGCGCAATATTTTTCCATTCAATACCAGCTTAGGTTGCTGAGTTTTAGTTGAGAGGGAGAACACTGTGCATGTTGTTTTCTCCTCACTTATCTTCACTAGCCATGATTTTGACCAGTCCTCTAGCGCTAATAGGGCTTGCTGTATTCTGCTGTTAGCTGTACTAATATATTCTTCAGATGTCCATATGGCTAGGTCATCTGCAAAGGATGATGTGTGTACTCTGGCTGGAAAATTTTCCGTGATGTCGTTTATATATGCTAGGAATAATGTTGGTGAAAGAACTCCTCCTTGGGGGACACCTTGCTCCAACAGCATCATTTTGCTGGTTTGTCCTTGTACTTTTGTCCTGGCAGTTCTGTTCTCAAGGTAGTGGCTGATCCATTTGTACATTTTCCCGCAAACATGCATTTTTTGCAGTTTTACTTTCAGTCCTTCCTTCCATACTTTATCAAATGCTTTTTCTAAATCTATCCAGACTGCTAGTGTGTGCTTTTTCTCTTGGAAGGCATCCTCTATTTCCTGAGCTATATAGGTTATTTGATCTTCAGTAGATCTGTACTTTCTGAATCCTGCTTGGTGAGGTGTTAAGAGTTGGTTTTCTTCCAGATGCCATGTTAGCCTGCCATTGATAATGCGTTCCATTAATTTTCCTACACAGCTAAGAAGACTGATAGGTCGATAGCCATTTGGTTCTTCCAGGTCTTTTCCTTTCTTTGGGACTGGTATTAGTATAGCTTCCTTCCAT